>CM030361.1:113555108-113772608 GCA_017893485.1 Hemerocallis citrina | reverse complement strand
CAGCAATCTCCTTCACTTCCTTACAGGTCTGCCATAGCCTCTGTTCTTCGCGCATCTCTTGCCTCTGGCCTTCCGGGATGTTGAACGGTCCCCCATCCGGCCCATGCACGCAATAGAGTGCTGTGTCGAAGGCATGGGCCGCCTCCTCCTGGGTCCCATAAGAGCCCAGCCAGATCCTAGTCCCAACTATCGGAACCCGAATTTTAGGCACCCACTTCCCCTACTTCCTCATCTTGATTCCCTTGTAGCCTCCTTGTTGGTTGTTCCTACATGCATTCTTCTTCGTCTTAGCAGGGCCTGGCCCTGATTTTACGGGAGGGCCGAAGCGAACTCTCGAAATGAGACCTGTATACGGAATTTGTTTTTTTTATTTGGAGAAAAAAATGGAATTATTTTTGCTACAATTCTTAAAAACCAATATATACGAAGAAATAGATGGAGATTTAGGAATTTGAAAAAGAAAAAAAAAGTCTCTATACAAACCCAAACTCATCTAAAATAAGCCGGCTCAAGTACTAATTTAAAAAACAAAATCCTAAAAAATTAAATTTGGGAGCCCAAAAATAATATTACATTTAAAATATGTATATATGAACACATGGAAAAATAAATTAGAGGACCCCTAAAAATGCACAAAATTTGTGAATTTGAGGCTGTCGTCTCCCTTCCCTCCACTGGGGGCTGGCACTGGGTCTTAGTAGCATTAGTAAGTAATAACTCCATCCAATATTTTTTTTCCGTTAGATGAAAGAATGAGAGAGAGAGAGAGAGAGAGAGAGAGAGAGAGGTTGTTAGGGGTATTTAAGGGAAGGAGTAATGCTACATCCACTACCAATTTCACTACATTTCTCTTCACTACCTTAGGTGGCACACTCCAATAGGTAGGGAAAAATAGAGTAGGTGGGGGAACTCTCCAATAGAAGCATGCCACCTAAGGTAGTGAAGAGAATGGTAGTGAAATTGGTAGTGGCTGAAGCATTACTCTTAAGGGATGTGGCCCAACGGGGGAGGGTGCCACGTGGTGAGAGGGGGGTGGGAGGTGAGGACTAGTGACGGCTTTTGGGGTAGGGCGGTGAGTGTTGGATATATAGGTATACTCTCAATAGAGTAATGCTTCATTTATTATCAATTTTATTGTCTTTTTTCACTATCTTAAATGACACACTTTTATTGGAGAGTTCCCCCACCTATTGGAGAGTGCCACATAAGATAGTGAAGAGAAATATAATAAAAATGGCAATAGTTGTAGCATTAATCTTCTCAAAATAATAGAATATTATTATGTATAATGTTTGATGGAGCAACCGTGAGGTACACGTGTTATTTGTGAGTTATTGAACCGGATTGAGTGGGCCAAGATCCCGATACCCAAAACTTAGTCTTATCCTATATATACTGGTCTTGTAGTAGTACATGAGATTATTCCAATTCTTATAATTATGGTATAATATTTCAAGCAGTAGGAATATTAAACCCTAGCCCTAATTTCTAATTGTTATTATCTCTCAGAATTTCTAACAGTGAGTGCTTTAGGATGTGTGCTTGCAGCCGTCATGTCCGTGCATCATGCACGAGCACTTTGGGATTTGTTTTCTTCTCGATGTGAGGGTCAATGAGATTGGTGGATTGAATGTATTGTTTCACTGTAATTTTGGCTGTGTTGTGAAATTCGATCGAACTGGCCGTTGAATTGGAGACATTGTTTGTTGGTGTCATTTTCTATGGTTTAAAGGGAGGGCTTTTTTTTCTTTTTAGCTAGACATCTGAGTGCCTATGTAATCAAATAATTTGATTTGATTAGTGGTTGTCTAATGAAAGTTTTTGGGCTATGTGGGCTGCTATAAGTGAGCCCAATTGTTTTCTAATATACGAATCATGGAGACATGGACCGACCATTTTACCTTTCTTTTTCATTATTTAATTTGATCCACAAAGCGGTGGCAAGAGCCCACCAGGCTTCAAAGTGTATAAGTGGGCCTTATGTTACTCGGGCAATAAGTGGGACAAATGGCCTAAAGCCCAAGTAACTTCCAAATTGGAATGCACGAAGAATGTCACAGCCCATTGGGCACCAAAAAAGTAAACTAATTACTACTTACTAGAGCTGGTATCCGTCCTATCGGGTCGAACCCGAACCCAAATCCGATATCTCACAGATCCAAAAATTGGATCCAGACACGGACACAGACTTACGGGAATCGGGTTCGAGTCTGGATCCGGGCCCGGGTCCTTGTTAAAAAAACCTACCCATCAGGTCCGATTGTGTGGAATAAATATTTGCACTTAAGTATTTTTGCACCTGATACCTTACGGTTTCAACATTTTTATACTTAAATACATGAATAAATATTATATTTATATATCTATTTTCAACAATTACTATTTACATGTATATCGCTATAATCCTATTATTCAAATTTCATATTTTTTGGGGTATTTTTTAACAGTTCTGGGTGGGTCTATTTTGAACGAACCCGGATCCGAAAGTGCATTGGGTCTTATTTTAAAACCCAGACCCGTATAGATCGAGTTGGTTTCGGTCCAATGTTGGGTCCGGATCGGGTCCCAGTATCGGGTCAATGTAATAACTCTACTAATTACTAAATCGGAATATTGATAAATCCGATCTCTGGTCCAATTTTGTATCCGTTTTCGGCTAATACAGATAACCAGTATATATGTTAGTCTAAAATAAGAATAAGGATATAAGTACAGCACTACAGCATATGCATCCGACATTGTGTCAATATACTCACTAATTAGGAAAAGTTTAAGAATATATAATATGTTAAGCAGAAAATATATTAAAGTAGAAAACGATTGCTCATTTTTTAATTAATCTTTGTCATTATTAACGTATCCGGTTTGAATCCGTTTTTATATTGAGATGCTTATCTGAGTAAAATCTGTATTTGTACTTGCATCATAAGAAAAAGGGTGATTACATATGCTCTCAGTCTGATCCATTTACATCCCTACTAATCACACACCAATGCAGTCTTAGTCTTATCACATATTCTCTCCTTCACAAATCTTTCTATCCATACCAGTAATTTACCCATGCAATGTACGTCTTAATAAATATATAATTTTTTTAAATAAAATTTAGAAGCAGTATGAGTTTAAATCTAAGATCTCATTTATAATAGTTATGCACGCGTTGAGATATTGACAAATAATACTAAGACTTTCTCCCATTATAATATTAGAGATTAGAGATTAGAGATGTAATTAACCCATGCTATTTCAATGAGAAGTGGAGACTTTTTAACAACATTATGAGTGGGATTCGCTAGGGTAAGACTACTTTGTCATAAATATATCCATAGACCCTTAAACAAAGAGTATCTATAAACTTTTTGTATTGTGGGTGATGGCAAAGTACACATATACACTAGGATTTAGACTTAGATTTAGCTTTATATTCCTTTGTTGTTTTTTTTAAAAAGAAAGATTTAACTTTATATTCTTCCCATCTTCATTGTTATCAATTGAAGCAAGGCCACAATTATTGCGTGGTCCCAATTTGGAGGCCACTGCAAAAACTAAATAAGAAACTGAGGCAATAGCAAGTCTAAAAGGATGGCTTGGCTCACTCTGAGTATGCTTAAATATTATAAACAAATGTTCGTAGTGTAACTCTTGCTTCATAAATCATATCTTTTCAATTATTCTTAATTTTTTATTTGCAAAAGAAAAGACAAAAATACACTTCTTAAATTTTATTTTGAGTAGTGATGCACATTTGTTGCTGGTTTTAGTTTCTTGCTAGTTCGCCAAGAGCTCACACTGTGTAGCTGCATGAATTAGATTTGTACTTGTTGCTAATTGTTTATAATTTTATATTTTTCAACAATTTAATTCTAGTAAAACATCATCCAGTTAACTATTAGTGCAAAAAGATTTCTGTTCTTCCATTAATTTATTAACATATATACTAAACCCTCGAGTAAAATAAGTGTTGCTGCTTTTTTTTTTTTTCTAGTGTGAGAGCAATCGGATAAGGGTACTTTTTAAGGAGAAAACTTACAATCTGAATCGTTGATAAAATCTAACTTGTGATGGTTGATGGCTCTTGATCTAAATCTGAGTGGTTAAGAACATATGTTTCTAGACAACTGAAAACGTCCAACGAACATGCACAAAATCTAAGCACTGTGGGTAGCCCGGGCGAAAGACCCTCCAATGCTCAAGTTAGTAACTCGGAAAAAGATTAGAGTTGTAGTAGCCAAAAATTGATTATCTATTACTGATTGATGGGGGAGACTATTTATAGGTTAAGAAACCTTTTATATATATATGAAAATGTATATTTTGAGTTTAAATTGTAGATTCTCATGGTGATGAGATATAATTTGTCAATAATTCTGTTTAAGATAGAGGATATGACTAACAAATTTAATCAGCTAGAAATCTCTCATCTTGGGTTGTAAATTAACCATAATTGTATCTTATTCAACTGATGGGCATGGTCCCATATTCTTTTTGTAGGTATGTAGTTGCGGTGAAATTACCATTCTACCCTTGTAAAGCTTTAAGATGCATACGAGGATCGTGTAGCTTTGATTTTACCCATATCAGAAGCCTTCTACTTCTGAAGGTTGGGTTTCACAGCCTTCAATGAGAAGTTCGCTATTTTTCGAGTGATCATGGAAACTTGCTGCAGCTTCGGGGACGCCTAATATCTTGTTCGGAGCTTCTCTTGTTCGGAGCCTAGTATCGCCGCCTTCTTTCCTTTGGGGGGCCGTGGCTGAAATTGGTTGCTAGTTGAAGGATCTTATCAGACAGAAAGATCTGTGTTTTACCACATTCGGCACCAATCTGTTGTTGTTATTTTTTTGTGTGTAAGAGAGCAATCAGATGATGAGTTCTTTTTTAGGCGAGAACATACAATCTGGACCGTCGATCGGATCTGAATTGTGATGGTCGAAGGCTTTTAATCTGAATCTATGTGGTTAAGAATGTCTAGATCATGATCGGGAAGGCTGAAAATGTTCAGAGAACCTGCAAGAAATCTAAGCTCCGGGGTTGGCCCTAGCGAAAGACTTTCTAACGCCTCAAGTCAGTAAATGAGAAAGGATATTAGAGTTTTAATGGCAAAACATTGATCTTTCATTACTGATATATTGTGTGTGTGTGTGGGGGGGGGGGGGGGGGGGGGGTCTAGATCATGATCGGGAAGGCTGAAAACGTTCGAAAAACCTGCAAGAAATCTAAGCACCAGGGTTGGCCCTAGAGAAAGACTTTCTAACGCTCAAATCAGTAACTGAGAAAGGATATTAGAAAAAACATTGATCATTCATTACTGATTTTTGTGTGTGTGTGTGTGTGGGGTGGGGGGGGGGGGGGGGGGGGGGGGGGGGTTATATGCTAGGAGATATGTGCACAAGTATCTTTTGAGTTTAAACTGCAGATTTCCATGCTGATGAAATATAATTGGTTAATAATTCTCTTTAAAATAGAAGATTTGACTGACAACTTTAATTAGCTGGAAATTCCTTTCTTTGGTTGTAAGTTAACCATAATTGTGGATCTGGGATCTAGTTGAACTAATGAGCCTGAGTGCGGCCCTTTTTTTTTTTTTTTTTGTAGGCCTGTAATTACTGTGAAATTACCGGTTTACCTTTGAGAAGCTTTAAGATGTGTGCTTGAATCGTGTGGCTCTAATTTTATCCATATCAGTAAGTACACGAGAAAATGCTCATTTAGGTTTTATAACGCATTATGTCAGATTTCTATATTAAGGCATTTATTATCATATATTAGAAGGATAAATTGCACGAAAACCCTTTGTGTTACTAGAAGAGAACAGAAAATTTTGCCGTACTGCCCCACTTTTTGAAAATATTTAGCGCTCTGCCCTACTTTCCAAAACAATTAGCGATCTGCCCTTGTTTAGGACACGTCAGCATAAACCGTTATTGGAAATAACGGCATAGGTTATTTACGTGCCGTTATTTTCAATAACGGCATCTATCTTTTTTTTTTTTTATGTCGTTATTTGGAATAACAGCATCAGTATATTTCTCTTACAAATGTGAATCTTCTAACTTTAAAAAGTTCTAAGTGTGCAAAAAACTTATAAATAATGTCGTTATCCTGAATAACGGCATTCGAATGACTGATGCCGTTATTGGAGATAACGACATCAGTTATATATAAATATGAACTCTTGCCGTTGTTTGAAAACAGAGAGAATGAATAAAAAGTTTTTTAAAAAAAAAAATTATAACTGATGCCGTTATTTGGAATAACGGCATTAGTTATAATTTTTTTTTTTTTTTTAACTTATTCGTCAGAGAGGATGAATAGCAAGTTACTTTTTTATTAAAAAAAATTATAACTGATGTCGTTATTCCAAATAACGGCATCAGTATTGAGAATGCCGTTATTTGAAATAGCGGCATCTGTTATAAGGTTTTCACACTTGCAATTTTTTCTCTAAGTGAAGACTACAAGCTGTCGAAAAACAAAACAACCTATATTGGGAAGACTACAAGTGAAATAACGGCATGACACTTTTTTTTCAAACAGATACCGTTATTGGGAAGAACGGCATCGAAATAACCTATGCCGTTTTTTCCAATAACGTTTTTTGCTGATGTATCCTAAATAAGGACATATCGCTAATTATTTTGGGGAGTGGAGCAGAACGTCAAATATTTTCAAAAAGTGGGGTAGTACGGCAAAATTTTCAAGAGAATAAGGGGACGGGCTGAGAGCCGGAGAACATTTTACTGAAAATAATGTGAAGGGGTCTTTTAACATCCAAGAATATGTTTGGGAATGCGTTTCTTAAAAAGGATCGATCTTTTACTAATATTTTACCGGTTGTAGGTGTTACATCCTTCTCCGAAATGGTTCAATCTGTATCCTTTATAATGGAAACTGTGAAATACTTTAAAAGGAATACAGTATTCTCTCCTCTCTCCATACTCAACCTAGGGGGAGTAAGTCACCAAAAATATGTTATTTTAAATTTTAATGATAACCCAAAATTGACATTTTTTGTGTTTTTGTTGTTTGATTTGTAGGAGACTAGGAAGCAATTGATTCTTTCTCTCCGCATATAATTATCTTTACTATTTTAATGGGAGAGTTGGGGTTTATAACAAACAAACTTTAACTTTGTAAATATATAAACACGTATAATACATGTTCAAATTATATCCAACAAAAAAAAAATGTGCACCACAGATATAGCCCAAATCAAAATATTCAAATATAAAATATTTTTTTCTTATTTGATATATATTCATTTAATTTAATGACTTTACTTTTTATAGACTTGCATTGCACGTATATTATACTAGTTAGTATAATTTCATGCTTAATTGATTAACTTGGATTAATCTCCATCATCATGATTGTAATTAAAAATACTAGTATAATGTACGTGCGATGCACGTCTAAAAAAAGTAAAGTCATCAAATTAAATGAATATATATCAAATAAGAAAAAAACAATAATTTATATTTGAATATTTTGATTTGGGCTACACGTGCGGTGAACATTTATATTTGTTGTATATAAGTTAGACGTGTATTATACGTATTTATATAGTTACAAAATTAAAATTTGTTTGTTACAAATCCCAACTCTCCATTAAAATAGTAGGTAAAGATGATGATAACTGTATCGCACAATGCTCTCCTTTACGAAAGAGTTGAACTTTTTTGAAACTGATTTATGATTAGACATAAAATGCTTTAATTTATTTTGCATATGTTTCTAATGTATAAAGAAATTATATAATTGTATTACTTGTTGGACTTGTTAATCAAATTAAATTAGCAAGTTTAATTTAATTATATTTAATTATATTTAATTAGTGTCATCATATAAATTTCCCTCTTTAGAATACTAGTATTATACACGTGCTGTGCACGTGGAAAAAAATTGGGGGAATGAAAAGGAAAAAAGAAAAAAAATTTACCTGCACGTGCGCTGCACGGATTGGGTTATGGACAAGGCCTTCTCCCATTATAGTAGTAGAGATTTCTAGGCAAACCCGTAAACCTTCGAATTTTTTTCCAAACTGCCCCACTTTTTGAATGTTTTTTCCAAGTTGCCCTTTTTTTTTTAAAATTTTCAAACCATCCCACGCGGTCTTTAAAAGACCGAGTTTAATTAAAACTAACTCGGTTTTTCAAAGACCGAGTGTTAGTCTTGGATTTTTCGAATTCTAACGCTCGGTCTTTGAAAAACCGAGTTTGTTTTAACTAAATCCGGTCCTTCAAAGACCGAGTGGATCATTTTGATAAATACTTTCAAAAGTGGGTTAGTTTGATAAATACTTTCAAAAAGTGGGTCATTTTGGTAACAAGTTCGGTATTTAACATTGTTTACTTATGAGTTCGATAGTTAGTTTTTTTCTTCTTATTTTAGTGCCTCATATATTATTTATATTTTCTTTATTTGTCCTCTTCTTGTCAACATTTTGGTCGTAGTTCAGAGAGAAACTTCATATTCATAGCCTCACAGCTTGCCAAGATTAAAAAGTTTACCTTAACAAATTAAAGTTGAGCAATAATTAGACAAACTAGGATTATAAACAAACTATATTTCAGGTCTAAACTTTTTAAGACAAATCAAACACAAATTTTTTTTTCTTTTTAATGAAAGTTACGCAATCGTGTTGGCAGAGCACGGCCCCAAGTACATTGGGCATGAGCCATGTTATCTTAAAAAATCTGACATTAGTGGCACCACAAGACAACTAAACGGTCTTGCGAACAAGCGCTGTATAAAGCATAGGCGGCACGAGTTATTCATGCTAGGTTGTCACTAACCGACTTAATGCCCCATCCGGTAATTCTCAGAAACCTAGAAAGGAAAATAATAGCTTCATAGCATAAATATCTCTATTTTGAAGCCACATCATGCAAAAGAAGAATAGGAAAAAAATCCAGCAGTTATTCATCTTACATAGAAATGGAGGTATAGAACTAATCTATCAAGTTCTATACTTGATGGAACCAAACACACATTCAATGGAGTAAAGATTAGAAGTATATGGAAGGTTAGAAACACAAAATATAGTACTTAAGGACACCACAGCTACTAATCTTAGGGTGCGTTTGTTTTGATATTCAGAATAGAGTATTCAGAATACTCTATTCTGAGTTGGCGTTTGTTTTGAGTGTTATTCCCAATTGATATTCAGAATACTCATACCCCCTATTTTCCAAAACCTCCTTTACTCTCTTCTCACAGCAACTACAAAGCAAGAGAGCTGGTGGCGCACGACGGGGGAGTTATTATTATTATTATTATTATTATTATTATTATTATTATTATTATTATTATTATTATTATTATTATTATTATTATTATTATTATTATTATTATTATTATTATTATTATTATTATTATTATTATTATTATTATTATTATTATTATTATTATTATTATTATTATTATTATTATTATTATTATTATTATTATTATTATTATTATTATTATTATTATTATTATTATTATTATTATTATTATTATTATTATTATTATTATTATTATTATTATTATTATTATTATTATTATTATTATTATTATTATTATTATTATTATTATTATTATTATTATTATTATTATTATTATTATTATTATTATTATTATTATTATTATTATTATTATTATTATTATTATTATTATTATTATTATTATTATTATTATTATTATTATTATTATTATTATTATTATTATTATTATTATTATTATTATTATTATTATTATTATTATTATTATTATTATTATTATTATTATTATTATTATTATTATTATTATTATTATTATTATTATTATTATTATTATTATTATTATTATTATTATTATTATTATTATTATTATTATTATTATTATTATTATTATTATTATTATTATTATTATTATTATTATTATTATTATTATTATTATTATTATTATTATTATTATTATTATTATTATTATTATTATTATTATTATTATTATTATTATTATTATTATTATTATTATTATTATTATTATTATTATTATTATTATTATTATTATTATTATTATTATTATTATTATTATTATTATTATTATTATTATTATTATTATTATTATTATTATTATTATTATTATTATTATTATTATTATTATTATTATTATTATTATTATTATTATTATTATTATTATTATTATTATTATTATTATTATTATTATTATTATTATTATTATAACAGAACAGCTTTTAAACTCTCTTTTTCAGAAAAACAGCTTTCAGATAACAGTTTTCAGCTAGAAATATAACAGAACAGCTTTTAAACTCGTTTTTTCAGAAAAACAGCTTTCAGATAACAGTTTTCAGCAAGAAATATAACCGAACAACTTTTAAACTCGCTTTTTCAGAAAAACAGCTATAAGATAACAGTTTTCAGCAAGAAATATAACAGAACAGCTTTTAAACTCGTTTTTTCAGAAAAACAGCTTTCAAATAACAGTTTTCAGCAAGAAATATAACAGAACAGCTTTTAAACTCTCTTTTTCAGAAAAACAGCTTTCAGATAACAGTTTTCAGCTAGAAATATAACAGAACAGCTTTTAAACTCGTTTTTTCAGAAAAACAGCTTTCAGATAACAGTTTTCAGCAAGAAATATAACCGAACAGCTTTTAAACTCGCTTTTTCAGAAAAATAGCTATAAGATAACAGTTTTTAGCAAGAAATATAACAGAACAACTTTTAAACTCGTTTTTTCAGAAAAACAGCTTTCAGATAACAGTTTTCAGCAAGAAATATAACCGAACAGCTTCTAAACTCGCTTTTTCATAAAAACAGCTATAAGATAACAGTTTTCATCAAGAAATATAACAGAACAGTTTTTAAACTCGTTTTTTCAGAAAAATAGCTTTCAGATAACAGTTTTCAGCAAGAAATATAACCGAACAGCTTCTAAACTCGCTTTTTCAGAAAAACAGCTATAAGATAACAGTTTTCAGCAAGAAATATAACAGAACAGTTTTTAAACTCGTTTTTTCAGAAAAACAACTTTCAGATAACAGTTTTCAGTAAGAAATATAACTGAACAGCTTTTAAACTCGCTTTTTCAGAAAAACAGCTATCAGATAACAGTTTTCAGCAAGAAATATAACAGAACAACTTTTAAACTCGTTTTTTCAGAAAAACAGCTTTCAGATAACAGTTTTCAGCTAGAAATATAACAAAACAGCTTCTAAACTCTCTTTTTCAGATAAACAGTATTCAGAATACAGTTTTCAGAATATAGTCTAAACAAACAGCTTTTAAACTCATTTTCTAAATACCTCTATTCAGAATATTCTATTCAGAAAACTCTATTCAGAAAACTCTATTCTAAATATCAAAACAAACGCACCCTTAGTATTTTTAGATTTTTCCATGTGTCGTAAGTAGTTTTCCAAAATTTATTCATATATTTTAAATCTTGGCGAGCTATGAGGCTATGAATCTGAAGTTTCTTCCTGAACTACGACCAAAATGTTGACAAGAAGAGGACAAATAAAGAAAATATAAATCATATATGAGGCACTAAAATAAGATGAAAAAAACCAACTATCGAACTCACAAGTAAACAATGTTAAATACCAAACTTGTTACCAAAATGGCCCACTTTTTGAAAGTATTTACCAAACTGACTCACTTTTGAAAGTATTTATCAAAACTACCTGCTTGGTCTTTGAAGGACCAGATTTAGTTAAAACTAACTCGGTTTTTCAAAGAACGAGTGTTAGAATTTGAAAAATCCAAGACTAACACTCGGTTTTTGAAAAACCGAGTTAGTTTTAACTAAACTCGGTTTTTCAAAAACCGAATGGAATGGTTTGAAAATTTTATTAAAAAAAGGACAATTTGGAAAAAACTTTCGAAAAGTGGAGTAGTTTGGGAAAAAAATTCTAAACCTTCCATATATTTACAAGTCAAAGCACATAATTCTTCCTGAATTTTTGGTCAGCACAGAAAACTTCCCAAAAAAGTCATGGTGTATGAAGACAGTAATATTTATTATTGTACATGATTTACACATGCTAGTGAGGAGGAAAATACCATTTATTTCAAATCTGTTTCTCTTAAACCTCTAATAGTGATTTACATGTGAGATGCACGTTTTAATAATTTTAAAAAATAAAAATAAAAACTCGGACGTAGGAAGGATTTGAACTGAAAACCTTCTTTATATTAGTTATGTACGTGCATTGCACATGTTGGTAGAATGACAAAATGACAAATGACACTAAGGCCTTCTTCCATTATAATATTAGAGATTGAGTAGAATCTGAATCCAAAATCCATGTTATGAACCATATTCCAATGCCTTGTTCATTTACTTTCTCCTCACCTACACATCCAAACCCATCAATTGTTGTTTTATTCTTTTCCATCTTCTTCCTCAATATATTCAAACACACTATTACTTCATCTTCTCCTCTACATATCTAACTCCATGACCACCATCACTAGTGCCACTACTTCTTCTCCTCTACATACTCGCTTTCTAAATATGCAATTGAATTCTTAACTTACGAAAAAGGAAAAAAATGAAAATTCTTTGATCTTCGACAAAGTTTAAGCTTCTGATTTGGAGGATAATTAAGAGGAGAATGATTGCATTAAATTAATCAATGGATATTGCAATGTAA
Source organism: Hemerocallis citrina (assembly GCA_017893485.1). NCBI lineage: Eukaryota > Viridiplantae > Streptophyta > Magnoliopsida > Asparagales > Asphodelaceae > Hemerocallis > Hemerocallis citrina. The sequence continues at coordinate 113,759,971 of CM030361.1, read as the reverse complement.
TGAATCCAAGAGAATAAGGTTTGGAGATTGAGGGATCATGCAGTTTCAGATTTTTTAGAGTAAATATAAATCATTCTATGATTAGTGGAGAGTGGAAGATCTAATTCTAGGATTTTTTTTAAAGATAAAAAGGAATTGGATTCTAGGATTTCAATAAGATGGGGGAAGTTCATATTATAGGGTTTATGATCAAAGAGAAAAATTCTAGTAAGGATAATGCTACACCTACTGCCAAATTTACAATATTTTTATCTATAACTTTAGGTGGTACATTTTTATTGGACATTTTTATTACCTACTTTACATTTACTCTAAAAATATCTCCGCTATTAGTGTGCCGTATAAGGTTGTAGATAAGAAGATTGTAAATTTTGTAATAGGTATAGCATTACCCTTCCCTTCTAGTAACTAGGGATACAAATTCAGTAGGAGAATAGTGATTTTCTTTAAAAAAATCTCTGAATTAAGAAGAGTGGAATAAATTATATTAAATTGACATAAAGTACATGTCATGCATTCGGTATGTGTTTTTTGTTGTTTGATTTGTAGGAGACTTAGAAGCAATTGATTCTCTCTCCACATATATTACTAGTATAATTCCATGCTTAAATGATTAACTTGGATTAATCACCATCATCATGATTGTAATTAAAAATAGGATAACTGGAGAGAAAGAGTTGAACTTTTTTGAAACCGATTTATGAGTAGACATAAAATGCTTTAATTTATTTTGCACATGTTACCCAATGTATAAAGAAATTATATAATTGTATTACTTGTTGGACTTGCTAATCAAATTTAATTAGCAAGTTTAATTGTAATTATATTTAACTAGTAATTTACACGTGTGATGCACGTTTTAATAAATTTTATATAATAAAAAAAATGACGTAGGGAGGACTCGAACTTGAAACCTTCTTTATATTAGTTATGTACGTGCATTGCATATGTTGGTAGATTTACAAATGACACTAAGGCCTTCTCCCATTATAATATTAGAGATTAGTGTCATCATTTAGATTTCCCCCCCTTTAGAGCATCCACAATCGTTTGCTATATTTGCCAATTTTTCATATTTTGAGAAACGAGGTGCTACAGTCGTTTGCTATATTGCCATATTTTGGCAAAGTAGCTACAGTCGCTTCTCATTTTTGAGAAACAAAATTGCGATTCTCAAATTATAAGAGACGAGACATGTTGTTTCGTCCCTTTTTTTTCTATTTTTTTTTAAGTGATCAGACGAAACAAGTTTTAAATGATCAGACGGTTTAAAAAAAAAAAAACTAAACTAAACTAAACTAAACTGAACAAACCTTGAACGAGACATGTTGTCTCGTCCCAAGCCAAAATGGCTGGGACGGGACAATCCCGTCCTAGAAATGGGGGGTTTTATTTTGGCTTAGGTTAGTGCTTAAACTAGGTTAGTGTGTAATTAATTAGGTTTAGGTAATATTTTATTATTTAATTTAGTTAATTAAACTATTTTAATATCTAACCACTAATTAAATAACTCTTAAAAAAAATTGAAAATGGACGAAACAACATGCCTCGTCTTTATCAAATTTTAGCAAAATTATAGCAAACCACCGTTGCATGCAAATTTCCTATTTGCTATTACTGTAGCTGTCATTTTCTAAAAAATGAGAAACACCATTGTGGATGCTTTTAGAATACTTGTAGGGTAAAATGCAAAAAATATTTCTATATTTGCAGGTCAAAGTACATAACCTTCATGATTTTTTGGTCAATCCAGAAAAATGTTCAAGGGGTCAGAGTGTTCGAAGCCAGTAATATTGTTGATTTTACGTGACTCATACGCGCTTTTGAGGACGAAAATACTCTTCACTTCAAATCTCCTCCTCTTAAACCGATATTGAGGTGAATATGAATCCAAAACCCATGTTATGATCCATATTCCATACCCAAATTCCACTCCATCATTCATTTACTTTCTCCTCCCCTTACACATCCAAACCCATCAGTAGTTGTTTCATTTTCTTCCATCTTCTTCCCCAATATATCAAAACCCACAGTTCCTTCAGCTTCTCCTTTACACATCCAACTCCATTACCACCATCACTACTGATATGGGTCAGATGACGTGGCCCCTCCTAGGCCACAGGATCCCCACTAAAGCCGCGCACCCCTAATTATCAGGTCTGCCACGTCAGCCCTAAACCACCTGGGCTTCCGCCACGTCAGGCCCACGGGTAACCGGGTTCAGACCCGCCCCCAAACGGGTTCAGACCTAGTTGAGAGTGCCTATAAATACCAGACCCTCTACCCCTTTTCAAGGTAATCAATCTCTCCCCTCTCAAACCCTAGTTACTGTTACTCTTCAGTAACTGACTAGATCGTCGGAGGGCCTGCCACCGGGACAAATCCCAGTGTTCCTAGGCCGTGTGCAGGTACACGAGACCTCCGGATCCGAGCTTCCAGATCCGAGCCGAGCATCCGACCTCCACCTCACTCCCGCCTACTCCCGAGCCATTCCCTCGACTGAGGGTCGGGCATACCATCCAGTACCGAAGCTTCCGCAAAAATACAAATCGAGTATAGCCACCTCCCAAAAACAAACTGCATCAACTACTGCCACCACTTCATCTCCTCCACATACTCACGTTCTAAATATGCATTCGAATTCTTAACTTACCAGAAGGGGAAAAATGAAAATTCTTTCATCTCCTACAAACTTTGCTTCTGATTAAGAGGAGAATTAAGGAGAGAATGATTGCATTAAATTAATCAATGGATATTATGAGATGAATCTAAGAGATTAATTTTTGGAGATGAATATGGATCATGTGGTTTCATATTTTTGGGTGGAAATAGATCTCATTCTAGGATTAGTTGAGAGTGGAAGATCTAATTCTAGAGTTTTTTTTTAGAGATAAAAGGAATTCAAGAAGATGGGGGAAGTTCATATTATAGAGTTCATATTATAGAGTTCATGAACCAAGAAAAAAAAATACTAGTAATGAGGGATACAAATTTAGTAAGAGAATAGTAGTTTTCTTCAAAAAATATCTTAATTAAGGAGATAGTATAAAACACGTTTGTTCATTTTTTTAAATTGAAAGTCAAAATTTGAAAGCGATTTTTAGATTTTGAAAGCGATTTTGAAAACACCCTCTATCTTGAAGTCAATAATCCCGTATTGTCAGAGCGATTTTGAAAGCTTCCCTCTCCGACTTTCCTCCGCCCGATCCGACCACCCCTCTCTTCCATCCCCCACACTCCCTTCTTTATTTTTGTTCATCTCTTCGTTCTCTCCAAACCCATATCCCGAGTTCCCCACTTCTCCCTATCCTTGGCGATCCGTCTTCTCCCTCTCGGTGATTCGTTCTGAGCTTCCCATCGCCTCCAGGGTTGCGTCGCGTCCAGTCCGCGCCCAGCTCAGCGTCGCAGCTCCTGAGCTCCCCCTCTTTTCCTCAGCAAGTAGAGTTTTCCCCCCTAGGCTGCGCTTCCTCTTGCGCCTCCTTCCGGTAACATTTTTTCTCTGTTCGTTCGCCAGTAGATCCCCTCCTCGGTAGTTGTTCCTGCCAAGCACGCTCCCCCCCGCAGCATTCCAGGCTCCCCTCTAACAGCTCACTGTGAGTTTTCGAATGCTTTTATCAATAGTTGTAGATTCGGGAAGATTAGGTTGTTGGGTGTTTCTTTGGAGCTTGTCATGTGCTTTGCTGCTTCTCTGTGCGCAGCATTGGTTTCCCTAAGCTGTGGATTCATTCGGGTTGACTGTTTGTTAATTCTGGCATTGTGCTCCCCCCTCCCTGGGGATCGTTATTGCCAGTTGTTATTTCTACTCCCTTCTGCGTACTGATCGAGTGCTTCTTCAAGCTCGATCTTTCTATTTATCCTCTCATATTCTATTCTTTCTCCATTCTTTTTCTCCCTATTGGAGAGTGTGTTTGTTCCTCTTTGAGAGGCGCTGGTTGTTTTTTCTTTGTTCATACTTATTTTGGTGGGTTTGGATCGATACTGTAAGTGGTACCTTTCATTATTTGTGCTTTGAATTGAACCATTCTTGGTTTGGCTTCAACCATGTATCTCATCATGTCCGTAGCGAGCTCTTACTGTGAAGTATCGGCTCAGGAGTTGAAGCGGGACTTTTCTTCTCCTCCTTTGGATAACATCTATCCCCCTCGGGGCTCTCCCATTTTCTCTAATTCCCTTTCGCCTCGTAGGCCCGACCCTCATCGAGTCTGCTTCAGGTGTCTCCTTCCGGGACATTTTAAACGTGAGTGTATGAATAAAATGAAGTGTTTGTTCTGTGATAAGCTTGGTCACTCTCGCAGTCGATGCTTCTCCCTTCAAAAACTTCTTGGCTTTCCCAGAGGTCATTCCTTACCGGCCAAATTCCTCCCCTTTCTTAATTACCCCCTCTTAAAGCGCAAGCTTAAAGATAGTTTGGTTAGAAAGTACAGTATTATTACGAGCAAGGACATCGACTCCTCTGTTGTTGTTTCTCTGTCAGCGACGAACTCCGCCTCTTCTATCTCTCCTTATCGTGACTCTCTTGTTTCTCTTCATCATCCTAATATTGCTAACCTTTTTAAGGATCGTAAAGTTTATTCGATACTTGTCTCCTTCCCTCGCTTAGGTTCTTACAAGGACCGTTCCCGTCCTAACTCAGTGGCTCATCGTTGTATTGGAATTTGGATAAAAATCATGACTGGATTAAATCCTATTTCTCTTCTCACTCGTGGTCTCGTAGTGCGAGGGGGCTCGCTCTGCACTCTCGCATTTCTGACCCCCAAGTGCATCCTGACAGGGCTATCATTAATTTTAAGGCCCCTTCTTTTTATTATAACTATCCTTGTGCTTTGAAGATTTCTTCTTCCAAATATTCTACGTTCTCTTTTCATTATCCTGGATGCTTATTCTCTTGGTATCAACATTTAGGGGTTCGATCGTGGCTCTATCAGTTCCTCAGGGCGTTCAAACATATTCTGCTCTCCCTTTCCCTTAAGTTTTCTCTGAGTCTTGATGACCCTTCTCTCCCCCGTTGGGCCGACACCACCTATTCCACCCCTATAGCCTCATCGGTCGCTCCCAGTTGTCTTTTTACCCCTTTGTGCCCTATCAAAGTCGAAGCCTCATCTTCTGACCTTGCGGCATTTTCGCCCCCTTCGGAGAGGATTGCCCTGCCCCCCGTAAAGCGAAGTTACAATAAAAAAGTTTATCATCATCTGCAGATTCGAGTGAGTGCTCGTATTCTTGCGAGGAAAGCAGCTTCTGCTTCAGCTTATCAGCTTGTGCACAGTTGAGTCTTGCCTTCTCGTTGACATCCTTGGTGTTTGCGGTGCGTAGCCTCCGTTGTGCCGCTAGAGTCCCTTTGGACTGCTACTGGAGTTGGATGTCGTAGTGGGGGGAGGGCTGACCTCCAGCTTCATGTCTCGGTCGCTTAAGTCCTGCTCCTCTATAGGGTGCGGCAGTCTGGTTTGTTCTCCTTCAGCTTGCTTGATTCTCCTGGCCGTTTGCTCCGCCATCTTGATTCGGTGTGGTGCGTCTTGTTGTGGCACCGCCCTCTGTTTTGCTGGCTTCTCTGCCGTTTATTGTATTTCTTTTTGTGTTTGCTTTTTTCTGTTTTACTCCTTATAAAACCATTGATTATTTGTTTGTAGCTTTACTGTTTATTGATTAATATATTTTTTGATGGCTAGAGCCGTTTGGCTCTATCCGATATATCAAAAAAAAAAAAAAGGAGATAGTATAAATTATATTAAATTGACATAAACCCGTCATGCATTCGGTATGTGTTTTTTGTTGTTTGATTTGTAGGAGACTTTTAGAAGCAATTGATTCTCTCTCCACATATAATTACTAGTATAATTCAATGCTTAATTGATTAACTTGGATCAATCACCATCATCATGATTGTAATTAAAAAATAGGATAACTGTAGATGAAGAGTTACTTTTTTGAAACCGATTTATGATTAGACACAGAATGATTTAATTTATGTTTCCTACTGTATAAAGAAATTATATAATTGTATTATTACTTGTTGGACTTGTTAATCAAATTTAATTAACAAGTTTAATTGTAGTTATATTTAATTAGTGTCATCATTTTCCCTCCTTTAGAATACTTCTAGAGTAAAATGCATAAAACCTCTATATATTTGCAGGTCATAGTACATAAGATTTTTGGTCACCGCTAGAAAATGCCCAAGGGGAGTCAAGATGTTCGAAGACAGTTATATTTTTTATTTTACATAATTTACATGCGCTGTTGAAGATAAAAATACAAAATACCCTTCACTTCAAATCTCCTTCTCTTAAACCAATATTCAGTAGAATATGAATCCAACGCGCATGTTATGATCCATATTCTATACCCAAATTCCACTCCATCGTTCATTTACTTTCTCCTCCCCTGTTCGAAGTTCAGATTATAGAGTTTAGGATCAAAGAGAAAAAATATTAGTGATGAGAGATACAAATTGAGTAAGATAAGAGTGATTGTTTTTTTATATAAAAAAACTCTTAATTAAGAAGAGGGGTATGAATTATATTAAATTGACATAAACATATGAAACATTGGGTGTTTATAAATATTACTAGTATAATGCACGTGCGATGCACATTTACAAAAAGTATAGTTATTAAATTAAATAAATTGCTCATAAGAAAAGATATATTAAATTATTAAGAAAAATCAAATATTGAGAACAAATAAAATCTTCAATAAGCAAATTTGTTTGCAATAAAGATAACAAAAAAATTACAAAATATACTTATATTAATCAAATCTAACCACTAAAGTAGAAGCAATAACAACCAACCAAATACAAAAACAATGTGATTTCTCGACTTTCTTTGATGCAAGTTACGGGCGAACTGTTTCCATGGGCTATAGTATCTCTCAATAGAATCATTCCTGAACAATAAAAGAACACAATTAAATCATATTTATCAGTTTAGATGTACTCTATATGGAAATCGAGAAAATGGAAAAGTATGAAACTTATTAATTGCAACAGTCAAAACAATGCCAAAATGTCATTAGATGATGAGGTCTCGGCAACATATAATTCATCATATATTCAAGTTTATTCACACTTGTTATTGTGTATAATGCACGTGTGATGCACGCCTATATAAAGTATAGTCATTAAATTGAATAAATTCCTTTATAAGAAAATATATAGTAAATTATTAACAAAGATCAATTTTTAAGAACAAATAAAATTTTCTTTAAGCAAATCCATTTGCAACAAAGATAACGAAATAATATAGAAACATACTTATATTAATCCAATCCAACCAGTATAGTAGAAGCAACAGCAACCAACCAATTACAAAACCAATGTGATTTCTTAACATTCTCGTTACAAATAAGCTTTTCTGCATAGAATAATTATAAGCATAAGTATCTCTAATATTTATCATATAAAGTGTGTATATATAATGTATGTTGATAATAATTAAATTTTTCTCACGGTTATGCACAATAGTATATATTTATTTATATGTCTTGCCGACTTGCTAGAAAAAAATATTTTTAAGCTTAATGTACGCTCTCCTTAGTTGAATCCTGCAAAGAAAATATGAAACAAATAGTGAATTCATTTTAAAAAACACAAAGTCAAGCATCAGAGATATTATCCAGAAGGTGAATACCTAATGTCAATAAGAAATACAACTGGATTACATAAATTTCTTAAAACAAAAGAATTTTATCTCATATGCCCTTCCTTAGAATGTCACATGTATTTTTCCATACTTTCTTTATCTGATCCTTATGAGATTTTTGTCCAGATATAGCTTTCAATCAACTAATGGATAACATAATTAAATTCAATGATTAAATTAACAAATTAGATTAGACTTAGTTTCTTCTGTTATAAGTCAATATTACCCTCAATTCGGCCATCTTATTTTGATAATATCAAGTATAAAATAAAAACTCAACTTATCCATATCGACATTAGCTTGAATCAAGTAGAGTGCTGGCAGAGAAGTCATTCAATTTGTAACAATTATAAAGCGAGCCATGATTTAATCCATTAAAATTTGCCGTAAATAACAAATAATCGATAGAAATAGTATTTGAATCCGAATGACTAAACAAATAATATTTACAACTTGCAAGAAATGCTTTTGCATATTTTGTTGAGTTCTAAAGCACAATAATTTGTATATACTCAGTCAGATAGCTTCAACGCCCAATACACAAAAATAAATAACCTAAATATCTAATGGCATGTCTACAACACGTTATGACATAGTATCATGTTTGAACTTGTCATCAGTAAATTAGTAAAAAAAATGCAGTAGATTGAAAAATGAACATATACAGGAGCAATACCTGAATCTGGGGGCGTCAACAAACTCCCAAGGAACTTTCTCACTGACGGCAAAGTTCTACACCAAATTTTAAAATCCAGGAAAGACATTCCTTCACCTTCCTTTGCCACAGCATTTAAAAATACTTTCATAAACTCTTCATGTGAGCTCAAGCACGGCTGTGAATTATCTGTGGAAAATAGAGTACCATACATCGATCCTAGAACAGCTTCTAGATCAGACCTGAAAGTTTAATTCAAACTGCAGGTTTAATCTCAACTATGCTTAGTATCATATATGTACAATTAAGAATATATATTCATAAATTTTAAACTTACTGTAGGAGCAGTATCAAAGAATATTCGGCTAAACATATTGTACTGTTGAGATTCAACAAATTGCATGACTTGGGAGGAAGGCCTGAATTAGGGAATTCGACAACTTTAAGAAGTCACAATATAAACATTAAAGTAAACAAAAACCATTTAATATCCCTGTTAAAATATCATACCTTTGAAATAGCAATTGCTTCATCCAGCCCAGGAGGGGGTGTGTCTAGCAACTCTCCTAGCTTCAATTCCCCTAGCTTAATCATAATAAGATCAATATAAATAAAATATGAGAAGAAATCTTGAAATTCATCGTATACCATATGCAAGCTACCAGAACCAGACATATTTATAAGCAAAAGCTAAATCAACAGAGCCGAAGCTGATGTTGTTACTAATTTAAAGGTAAAACACATGAATGCTATTCAATTTAATGCAGCTATAATCAGAGAATGTTCATTAGCATTTTACTGAAGAAAAGAGGACGCCCTTTCCATTTTAGTGAAGGATACATGAATCAGCAATCAAATCCTCTTGTGTCATCTTCAAATCCAAAACAATATTCTGATCCAATTTCGACTCATTCTCTCCAACCTCCACTAAATCCTCAACGACCACCACATCAATCACAGACCCACCAACATTCTCCATGACTCCATTATCCTCCTTACCCAAATCAAGATCCAACCTTTCAATACCCACATCAAGATCCAACCTTTCAACTTTCTGTTATGCAGAAGTCACATTATTTACCCCCATTCGAACCGGATTCTTCACAACAAGCTCCTCCACCAAAACCCTAACTTCCTAATCTTGGATCTTGACATCACCATCACCATCACCATCATCAAATCTAGGTGGCGAATTCTTGAGTTTCTTGGATTGGGGGTTAGGATTAGGAGAGAGCTAATCGGATCGAGTGCGGCCGAGAGAATGGGAGAGCTGGGCCTGTGATTTGAGGGCGAAGGTGAACTCGCGCTTGAGACCGGCGCGAACATTGGAACGGAAGACGAACTCACGGGAATCGGAGGAACTTCCGTTCGCCATGGCAAATTTCATATCATGGAATTTGGGGTCGACGATAAAATTAGGGTTTCATTTTTTCCCTCTCTTATTGATTTTGGGGGTTTTCTTTTTCCTTTGAAAGGGGAGAAGGCCACGATTTCTGGAAAGAGTAGAAGATGAAAAGATTTACTACGTATTAATTTATTGAAATAAATGTGAAGTAAATGTGAAGTGAAAATTACATTTCTGACCACTAATTGTGGAGGGATCAGAGGCAAAATTTGACAGAATTAACCCTATATTATTTTTTAGTCTTTTATGTATATGGGGGCATGATAGTAAAAAGCCGCTAAAATGGGGCTTTGCTTAATAATAGTATAGATATTATCCTTAATATAAACGACTTAATTCTTGTTTGCCCTGCATAAGAGCATCCACTATCGTTTGCTATTTACTTATTTTCTCCATTTTTTAAAGAAAAATCGCACCCACTAACCTAGTTTTTAGAAAAACGGTGAACAGTACGCTGTTATATTTGGCAGCGAAAAATGGCAATTGCTAAATATACAAGACGAAAATTTTTAATAATTAAAGTGGACGGACGGAAGATGTGATCTTCCGTCTCGCCCAATATTCAATTCAGAAAAGTTGAGGGGCAGAAGATGATCTTTCGTCTCTTTTTATTATTATTAAAAAAATATGATACGAAAGAACATCTTCTGTCTCACTTAATTTTATTATTAAAATAATAATAAAAGATGTGAGACGGAACATCTCACTTAATTTAATTACTTATTTATTTATTTTTAAATGTTTTGAAAATGTCATCTAAATAAATAAAAATAATAATTAAAAAAAACACTGGGACGGAAGATCATCTTTCAGCCCCACATTTTGTTTTCCAAATAATTACAATATTGTCATCAAATATTTACAAACATGCCATTTTAATTGTTTAAAAAAAAATTTTAAATGAAAAATTGCTCAGACGAAAGTTTTTTTTGGACTGGGAAAATGTAGGATTATCCTACCTCACAGAAAATATATATAAAAATATGTGAGAGATCTTTTACAATTACTACAAAAACAACCGAAATAGGGATTCGACGAGCATTTTGATGAATCCAGGTTTGAGATGGCATGCCTTTGTGCCGTAGAGATGGCATTGGACTATTGTCGTACTCCTCTACTAGTCACAACGACATGATCTCATCCCCCTTATCCATCTCAATCATTACTCGAAAAAACAAAAAGAACCCCTTTCGGTCGTCAGAAATAACACAAGAGACTGTACTTAATAATTACAGCAGCATAACTAGAACATAAAGATTATCTTCCCAAAAGAAGCCAAAAATCAATCAATAGCAAAAGAGAGGCGAGGTGGCTATATTCTGCTAGGCCGAGCAACTGTCTCCTGCACTGTCGGCCCGGTCTATACGGATCAACGCCTGCTTCAGTAGGGCATCCTGCACCCCTTCACTTTCCAATTCTTGAAGTAGCTTCTCCTTCCTCTTTCCGCTATCCATCCCATCTATCCAAGATCGAAAGTAAAAAATTGCATTAGTAATAATATCCTTAGTGTGCATATCCTTAGAAGAGAAAGTGCGTTCATTTCTAGCAAGCCACAGACTCCAACAAATTGAGATTATCATAAGGTGCCAAGTATATCTGTGTCTTTGATTGCCAAAACACCAGGTCGTGAAGCACTCGTGTAAGTGATGGGGCATGGTATAAATGTTGAAAAGTGCGGTGAAATGTGTCCAAGTGTCAATGGCAACAGGGCATTCAAAAAAAATATGGAAGGTCGATTCGACAGGACATGCACAAGCAGTGCATTTCATGTCTCCCGGCCATCCTTTGGAGTAAAGAAATTCTTTGGAGTTGAGTCTGTCCCAACTCAGCAGCCAGATGAACACTTTGCATTTGAGCGGAGCTGAGGATGACCATGTTGCAGTAAAATACGGGGAGCGGAGGCCAGTTGTGATGAAGAAACTGTAGGCAGACTTGACAGTGAATGTAGAGGATGGAGTTAGGCGCCATGTCGGCTGATCGTCTGAGAGTGTCGGTTGGAAGTGTTTTAGAAGCTCAAGAAGCCTCAACTTCTCTTCTCGCATTGAAGGGTTGGGAACACAGTTAAGCCTTGGTTGCCAGCTCCAAGTACCATCAGTCCAAGAACCTTGAGAGAGTATATCTGCTTCTGGATTCCAAGCTGCAGCAGCCAATGTTGGACATAAAAAAGAGATGCTGCCTCCATTAATCCACTTTGACGTCCAAAAGTTTATAAGGTTACCCCTACCCAGGCTCCAGTGTACATTTATGAAGAATTGCTCTTTTAGCGGATAATTCCTTTCCAGAAACTAGAAGCAGTGGATGGGCATACCAGTAAATTGGAGTTGCTTCGCTGATAAAGACTCTTCCGGGTTTGGCTAGGTAGAGAGTCTGATGCTATCAATTTCCACCACCACTTCATCAGCAGTGCATCATTGAAAACCTTTAGATCAAGAACCCCTAGGCCCCCTTGCTCTTTAGGCTGACAGACTCTTTGCCACTTCATACTTGCTATGCCTCTTGCATCCTTATCTGCGCCACACCAGAAAAATCTATTGCGTATCTGATCAATTCTTTTGATAACCCAAAGGGGTAATCTAAAGAAAGAAGCGTAGTAGACTGGCAGTGCACTGAGAACGGAGTTTATAAGTACAAGCCTTCCCCCTCTAGATAACATTTTCCCTTTCCACACAGAGAGTCTCCGCTCAATTTTGAGGACCAGCGGCTGCCAGTACCTTTTGCTGAGCTTCCCATTGGATAGTGGCATTCCAAGATAATTGAGTGGTAATCGCTCTTCCTTGCAGCCTAGGATGGTCAAGAAAGCTTTGAGCATTATTTTTGACTTGCCAAAATAAACGATGGATGATTTGTTAAAGTTGATGTCTAACCCTGAGATGTTTGCAAACAGTTGCAGTGCCACCTTGAGATTGATGACCTCTTCTTCATCCCCCTTACAGAAAAGAAGCGTGTCATCCGCGAACTGCAGTACTGACAATTCCGCAATTGAACCTCTAACCGGGAGCTGAGAGAAAACCCCGTTTCTGCGGCCATTGTGGAGCATCTGAGCTAGGACGTCGACTACCAAGATGAAGAGCATTAGCGAGAGAGGGTCTCCCTGCTTTAATCCTCTCTTTGAGTTTATTTGGCGTCCTCCTTCACCATTGATAAGAATTGAAGACTTAGCTGTTCTCATGATCATATGGATCCACTTGCACCAAGCCTGGCCAAATACTCTAGCGATTAAAAGTTGGTTTAAAAAATCCCAACTCACCGTATCAAAAGCCTTAGCAAAGTCAATTTTGAACAACAGAGTATCCGAGTGTCTCCTACTGCATAGGTTGATAGCTTCATGAGCTACAACAAAACAATCCACCGTGGATTTACCTTTTAAGAAAGCACTCTGAGAGGATGACACAAGGGATTGGAGGATCGGTGCTAGCCTATTTGCCAGCAATTTGGTGAAAATTTTGAAAGAACAATTTAGCAGACTGATAGGTCGATAATCTGAAACCAAGTTCGCCCCTTCACACTTAGGAATAAGCATTATGCTGCAGTAGTTCAGTCTGTATAAATCACCTTCACCTTCTGAATCGAAAGAAGCATTGCTAGAAGTTCTTCTTTGATAGTGTCCCAGAAGTTGTGGTAAAAGCTCATGGAAAAACCATCAGGTCCTAGCACTTTGTCACTACTCATACCAAAAACAGCCAACTTGACCTCCTCCATGGTGAACGGCGCCTCCAAATGTTCAAGACTATAGTCCCTCTGAGGTAGAGAGAATTCCAATTGATTCGAAAGTCTGATCCAGGAGTTGTGCCACAAATTGATTGGAAATGGTTCTCAAAAGCATCTCTAATCCGGATAGGGGATGTTTCCAAAGCACCGTCAATGATCATGCTGTGAATATAGTTCCTTCGCCTTCTTCCATTTGCAATACAGTGAAAGAACTTAGAGTTGGCATCTCCCTCTTTTATCCATTGCACTCTCGATCTCTGCCTCCAGTAAACAGCTTCTACTTTGATAAGATTTTGCAGTTCTATTTGGACTGCCTTAAGGGGCTCAGCTGTGCTAAGGGATTGTTCAGATTCAATCTCCAACTTCAGAAGCTTTTCCTGCAATTGCTTTTTCTTCTGAGCAACATGGCCGAAGCTTTCATTCTGCCATCTCCGAATTCTTCTCTTAAGAAGTGTAAGCTTAGTTGCAAAGACATCAACCGGATTCCCGTCGCAACAGAAATTTGTCCACCACTCCTTAACTGAGGGGACAAAAGATGGATGGTGCAGCCATGCCTTTTCAAATTTAAAATAATGTACCTTACTAGTGATGGCTTGATCATCAAGGACTATAGGGCAGTGATCTGAGGAGATTCTGGGCAGTGAGTATTGGATGCAGTTGGGGCAGAGAGATTCCCAAGCCACAGAGATTAAGAATCTGTCTAATCTGGCCATCGAAGGAGAGCTCCTAAGGTTGGTCCATGTATATTTCCTCCCTGAAAGTGGTAGGTCGATGAGCTCCAAGTCTTGAATGAATTCCCAAAAAACTCTCATGTCTCTTGTTGAGCCTTTACCCCCGGACCTCTCAGCATCAGACACTGTTACATTAAAATCCCCACACAAAATCCAAGCAGCATTTAGAAGTCTTCTGCGCTGCTGGATTTCAAAGTAGCATAGCTCCCGATCCTCTAAATCAAAGGGGGCATAGACCGAAGTAAGTGACCATTCCTTGGCTGAAGATTGGCATTTGAAGGAAGCAGAAACTGAGAAGATATCCACAGCCGAATACGTGCAATCAAGGACTTGATCATTCCACCCTAATAGAATACCACCACAACTGCCAATTGAGTCAAGTTGGACCCATTTGGATATAATGCCTCCTCCAATTGATGAAAGTTTATGAGGTCCTGACTTTCTGAGCTTAGTCTCTTGCAGGCAAATAACAGATGGCGCATAACTACGAATACCTTTTTTGATCATAGAGCATTTGTCATGGCTGCCCAGCCCTCTAACATTCCAGCTTGTAATCCTCATTTAAAAGAAAAGCAACAAAAACGCACAAGAAAAACACCAAATAAGCAGGAAAGTAAGACTGCTCAGACGAAAGTTGAACTTCCGTCCAGAAATTTTTTGTTTTTTTTTTCAAAATTATTTCTCAGACTGGCAATTTTTTTAAAAAATATATTTTCAGTCAAACGGAAGATCATCTTCCGTCGCACAATTGTTTAATATTAAAAAATTGAAAAAATTGTGAGACGGAGGATATTCTTCCGCCTGTATAAATATTGAAAAATTGAAAAAATTATGAAACAGAGGATGTTTTTCCGTCTGTATATTTTATTTCATTTCTTTGGCCAAATTTTGCTATAAACGATAGCAGCCGAACTCTTTCATTTTTTTTTTCTCAAATGTTAAATACCTATTTTTTAACAGCAACGATAGTGTATGCTCTAAAATGGAAAAGGCATATAATATCCCCACAAATCCAATACTAGATTTTCACAATATTTTGTGCGATTCTCTACAATTTTGAAGATACCAATGGACAAAGTCCCAACTCCTAATCGCTTACTTGCCATTTCACATAAAATCGATGCGTATTATTTAATCTTTCTTCATAAGCGGGAATGGTCGCACCCTACCATATCAAGAATATTCAAATACAATTCAAATTCGTTTTTCTTCTCTTTTTTTTCTTTCCTAAATCCCAACTATAATACCGCCATCTTAGCACAAAAGAAAAGAAATTAAGAACTACAAAACTGCCATTTTTTCCCCCTTTTTTTTTTTTGAACAACCAACTTTAATTAATTAATAAACTCAATGTCCTCACCAAAATTATGTTCTTTCATATTTTTATTATCTCTACTATTTTAATAGGAGATTTGGGTTTGTAACAATAAATTATAACTTTGTAACAATATAAACACGTATAATACACGTCCAAACTATATCCAACAAATATAAATGTGCACCGCACATATAGCCCAAATCAAAACATTCAAATAAAAACTATTTTTTTTATTTAATATATATTCATTTAATTTGATGACTTTACTTTTTTTTAGATGTGCATCGCACGTACATTATACTAATAAAGTTTGTGCCACTAAGGATAAATTGTAAAGAGTATGCATAAGTAAAGGGAGGTCTCAGGTTCGAGTCAAGTTGACGTCTTATTATTTACTTTATAAAATAAAAAAAATTAATTAGAACGTGCATCACACGTGCATTTTACTAGTCTACTATTTTAATGGCAGAGTTTGTCACCAAACAAACTTCATTTGTAACCAAACAAACACGTGCATTATAACCTAATAAACACATGCAATGCACATGCATAATTAATATAAAACATGTCTTAGGTTCAATGTCAGACGACGTCGATTTTTTTTTAACACACACACACATATATATAACAACATACAGTGGATATGTTTAAGGGGAAAAATCAAGAACTCCCTAACGTTTTCCATTTATATCAAAAAATTTCCTAATGTTATTTTTCCCTCACTAAAATCCCTCCATTGTTAAGTTTTGAATGAATATTCTGTTAAACCCAATTGTGAAATATCCAATTTACCCATTTTATTAAAATGTAAAACTTATATTGCTTTTCTCATTCTTCTAACTTTCTTTTCAAACTTCTAAATTCTAGATCCAGGAGAACAAAATAAAACGACACCAGATAGAGGAGATCATTATTTTTTTCTATCACTTTTCAGACTACAAGGGTAAATCAGTGTTTTTTTAATGCAGATTTTAGACATCTAAACATTAAAATAATAGGTTTTTTCCACACGGGTCACTGACAAATGTTTAAATTTCATATACCTTACTAACAAATTGGTATTTCCATATAACTCACTCACTATTTGAACTCAATCTATATACATCACTCATAATTCCATATACATTACTCATAATTTATAGGAAATTTCTAGATTAAGTAATTTTTTGGGTTGAGTTAAAATTGTAAGTGAGTTATATGGAAATCACAATTTGTTGATGAGGTATATGGAATTCAAACATTTGTTAATGACCCATGTGGGGAAAAAAATAGGATGGGGGTAAAAAACATATTTCACGAAGGGTGGGATAAAAAAGTATTTCATAAAGGACTAACCGAATTTTGGAATTTTAAAAATATAAGAGGTTAAGTGAGCAAAAAATAAAGTTGTGAATTTTTTTTATTTAAGCAGAAACGTTAGGGGGTTTATTGATTTTTCCCTATGTTTAAATTTTATTAACTCAATACATGACTTTTATTTTCTAACCAAAATTCTTTTTCATCTGTAAATCAAAACAAAAATCATGTAAAGAGAAGCTTGTATTTTATCTTATTTTATTTTTAAAATTTGTGGGGTAGAAAATGTGAGAGAAGCTTGTATGAGAGCATCTGTGGTCATTGAGAGCCAAAATTTGGGTAAATGTCAAATGAAAATAGAAAAAATAACATTGCGCTGCAGTCCGAAAGCCAAAATTTGGCTTTTTCACTATTTAAAATCTCAAACGAAAGATTATTTTTCGTCTCATGCCAAACAAAAAAAAAATTTGAACGGACGGGGAATGATTTCCCGTCCGTTTCATTTTTTAAAAAAATAAAAAACTTTAAATCATAATTAATTCCTTAATAAATGTTAAATTAATCCTAATTATTTCTTAATTATTAATTAATTATCATTTAAACCTAACTTTAACCTAAAGAAATAATTATAGGGTTGTTTTATAAAAATTTTAAACAAAGAAATGTATGGGACGGGGCTTTATCTCTCGTCCCACTTCATTTCATGTTTTATTTTTTATTTTTAAATAGAACGGACGGGGATTCATCTCCCGGACGGGGATTCATCTCCCGTCCGACCATTTTTAATTTTTTTTTAAAAAAATTAATTGTAAGGACTATATATTATCTTTCGTCCGACTTAATTTGAGCTACGACTGTGTAGGGACGTTGTCTCATTTTTCGTCTGACTTTTTCGACGAAAGATAAGCTTTCGTCGTATTAAACGGACGAAAGATTATCTCTCGTTAGCTATATTCTGGCAAAAGCCATTTCGTCTTACATATTTGGCCAACCACTGTTCATATCAGATCAAAAAATGGATAAATGGCTAACAATTAGAACATTTTTTTTCTTATTTTTTTTTTAAAAAATGGTTTAAATGGCATACCCCGGCAGATGCACTTAAGACCCTGAAATTGGGCTCCACACTAAACACAAAAGTGACTTGGGCCGGCTTGCCGATGGGCCCACCAGCATGACGTGTCGCTTTTAGTGACAGGTTAGTAATTTGAGACACTGCTAGTGGCGTTTTAGTACCTAGACACATTTCAGTGGTAATTTAGTAATTAGATGCAAAAAAACTTGTGGACCACCTTCACGTGAACCAGGATCATCTTTTCTTATTTCCCTTTCTAACCTCGGCCATTTTTTAAAATTATCATTATTAGTGGAAGAGATTGCTCCACGAATCAGGATTTGAACTTATTATTTTAAGAGAGAACGTATAATAAGCCCCCTTGTTTAACATGGATTTACCATTTAATCCATTTTTAGTTTGTTTGGATGATAGTAACAGAAAGAATAAAAACACAGAGCTTTATGTCCGAATAGAATAGACGAGAGGCAGGGCCGGCCTGAGTTCCGGGGGTCCTAGGCGAACTTCCGAAATGGGCCCTCCCTGTCCCATATAAAAAAAAACAAAAAATTTACGCGCGAAACGCGTGCCTATATTTACAAGGGAAGTTTGAAATCGGAGACCCCAAAGATAACGAATTCCGCGGGGGTCCGAGACGGCCGCCTTGCCCGCCTACATATCAGGGCCGGCCCTGACGAGAGGATACCGAAGCAACTGATCAAAAAAAAAACCAAAACGAAGCAAATCATTTGGTGTGGACAATGACGAGTTCATTGGAAATTTGCCGTACCGTAAACTAGACATAGTCCATGCTTAATTTTAATTTTTAATATATGCTTCAGTTCCTCGTGGTTAATTTACTTCCTCTTTATAGCCGTTAGATCTATGTAATTAGCTACTTTCTTTCATGAAATAATGTAGGTGTCTTGACCTTTTCTTTATAAAAAAAAAATTCCGCCCTTCTTACCATTCTTAGATAAATATTTGTCTCAATCATTCTCTATTTCTTAGCATATTTTACTTCAATATTTTTAAAAAAATATTTATCCGTGAGATTGTTTTCTTCAATATTCACATTTAAGTATTGGTCGGTATGATTTAGAGTTTTACATATGTGATTAAAATTTTAAGTAATGTACTGAACTTAAGTCGTCCATTGATGCAATATAAAATCTAAAATAAGTTGTAGGAATTTATAAGTCAATAATTATCCAGAAATACAGATCTTGAAATCTCTCTCTTTTTCTTTTTTTTTATTTTATTTTATTTTTATTTTTATTTTTATTGAGGGAAAAGGTGGAAGAACGCCACCCTGTTTCATTAATAAGAAGTTAACAAAACACTCCAGCATACTGGGAGAGAAATATAAAAAGTAACAGTACAGAAAATAGTACATAGTCCCCCAACAATATCCTGGAGGGTGGGTTCAACCAAAGTACAAAAGTACAACCGAAGGAACAATAGCCTAAATAAAATACTAAATATAGCTAGCTGTAGACAGTGGGCTTCCCAACTTTGTCATGTGCCCTATGAGTATCAGGAGGGGGCCTACCCCTCAGTCCAACGTCGGCCCAAACTCGATCTCTTCGTCATCAAATTTCTCCACCTGGAAAACTCTAGCAATCTTCTCTCTACCTCCTGTAGCAGTAGCTGTGGCCCAAAAAAAAATAAGATGCATGATATGAGTATGATTACCAGAAATACTATTACATGAAGCCCAAAAATAAAAATTATTTTTGTCTAGCCATAATACCAAAGTAGTTGCTGCAAGATGTTCTTAGGGTGCGTTTGGCCTAGCTTTTTTTAGCTTTAAAGCTACTTCAGAAGGAGAAGCTAGAAAATACAGCTTTGAAATTAAAAGCTGAAGCTGTTTGGATAGTCAGCTTTTTTTTAACTTTAAAGCTACTTTTAAGCTAGAAGTTGTTTGGCATAAGATATCAATTAAAAACCACTTTTATACATCCCTAATCTCCACCATCTTCACCATCTTCACCAAATCCCTAATCCCTAATCCCTAATCCCTAATCTCCACCATCTTCACCAAATCCCTAATCCCGATGTCATCTTCACCTAAACCCTAATCTCCACCATAATCCCGAAGGCATGTGTCAATTCAATCCTTGTAATTACAAAAAAAAACAGCTACTACACCGATTAATTATTCATCAGTAATCAATTCAATTTGGACCCCAACAAACAAGATGATGAAGACTCTCGGCCTTGTCAACTTGCTTCCTCTTCCTATTCTCGTCGAGCCCAGACCCTTTCCCCATCGGCGAAGCAGTAGCAGAGATGAACCTGGCTCGATCTGACTTCACCAGTGCTGCCTGCTTGGTCTTTCAGTGCTTCCACTGCTGCCATGCTCGTCGCCACAACCCAGGATGCTTTCTTAGCTGAACTCATTTAATCTGAGATTTAAGAATCAATCTAATCTTTACAGAAATTTATTTCTCTTGGATGCAAAACAAGTTTGAAATTTTTTTTGATCTAGAAGCTAGAAGCTAGAAGCTAGAAGTAGATCTGGAGGGCTTCTTTTAGAGCTCATTTTCTTCATAAAAAAAAGCTACTTCTCTTTTTGAAGAGCTTTTCAAAATATACGTTTGGCCCAGCTTCTCCTTCTATATAACCTAAGCTAAGCTAAAGGAGAAGCTAAGCTAATTTTAAGCTGGGCCAAACACTGCCTTAGAAGTCACTTGCGTCCATATAACCTAAATAAAGAAAGGTCTATGTATATAAAAATATTAGAAACTTGGGGAAGGTATAATTCCTTTTCGAGGATATACGAGGTCCTACATCTCAATTACCCACATTCAATAATATTTTGTACTTCACAAATTCTAAGCTTGAAACAGAAAACTATTTAAAAGCACTAACATACCAACAACAACAAAAATTTAATCCTTAAACGTTTTAGTGAAGAAAAATAATCAATTTATTCCATAGACTTAGTAAAGACTAAAAATGTGCCTACAATTAAGTAATATACCAAACTTTACCGAAATGTGTTTATGTAGCACATCAACACATCACATCGCACAAAAATTACAGCATCTTAATTAAATCTCTCTGTCATTCAAACGGCAAAGTGTATCATTTTAATTAGATCTATCGTTGTCATTCGAATTGCAAAGTGTACATAAAGGCATATTTATGTACAAAGTCAAAATAAGTAATGTGAAAGGAGGTTTCCAAGCTTGAGATAATTTAACTCTATCCACTATAAAATACTATGTATATACTTATTTCACAACTGTAAAATACTATGTAAAACGTGTTTTAAAAATAATTAAACTTATATCTTTTTAAGTGAAGGTAAATATCTGAGCAATCTGTAGTTGTCTACTAAATATGCAAATATATATATTTTATCCAAAAAAATTGCTACTGTCGTCGGCTAAATATGCATATTTTGCATATTTTGCTACAGTTGTAGATTGCTATAAATGAGAACGGATATGAGAATTATGCATATTATACAGGACACAATATGAAGTTGCGTCCGACGAAAAAAATTATTTTTTTATTCCTCTGACGCAACTTCACATTGCGTCAATCGTAATAAAAAAACTAAAAAAAACTCAATAAAGAAAAAAAATTCAAAATAATGTCAGACGCAACTTCATGTTGCGTCGGAGCATTTTTTTGAAATTTTTTTTTTAACTAAAAAAAATCCCAAAAAAATGTCGGACGCAATATGAAGTTGCGTCTAACTATTTGTTTGATTTTTTTTCTCTTCAGACGCAACATGAAGTTGCGTCCGTCTATTTTTGGGTTTTTTTTTCCGTCCGTCTGGTCTGATCTGATCTGATCTGAGATTTTTATTATTTTAAATTAAATTAGTAAAAAATAGCATTCGATGACTGCAGCACAATAGCCAAATGCTTATGCATTTATGCATGATTTACACAATGATGACTGTGGATGCTCTCATACACTCGGCTCGGACTAAGTCTATTATAAATGAGTAATGCTTCAGTCACTACTAATTTCATTACCATTCTCTTCGCTATCTTAGGTGGCATTTTCTATTGGAGAGTTCTCCCACCTACTCTATCTTTTCTTTTCCTATCTATTAAAGTGTGTCACTTAAGATAATGAAAAAAATGTAGTGAAATTGATAGTGGATGTAGCTTTACTCATTATAAATACTGAAGCATGTGTTTAGTGAAAAGGGCTGTGTGCCACCTATATACTGAAGCATTACTCTTATATAAATATTACTCGAAAAACCTCATACATACCCAATGCCTTTATTACAAAGGAAGATGAGTCTTTTATTATTCTGTGTTTCCTAATCTTTAGAATATATAAGTGTTAAAAAATTGTTTATCACCTCTCAATCTCAATAAAATAAGAGAAGCAAGCAGCCCTTTTACTTCCCTTCTCATCATCAAAGATTTCTGAAGCCAAACGACGACGGCGATCATTGTGGTCCATCAACCAACACCTCAGAAAGCAGGTCCAAGATTCTCACCCCCTTTGTCTCCAAGTTTCCCTTTTTAATGTTGAGTTCTTGTTCTATTTGGTAGGGGGGAAAAAAGTGTAGAAAATATTCAGATGTTTACTAGTAGTCTTTACAAACAGTTGTTGTTCTTTCTTAATGATGGGTTTTGTGTCAGAAATCCATGTGTTTGGTTTCTGTAGATGAATGCACGAAAAAAGGAGCAGTCTTTGTGTAGATTTCACTCTCTGCATCCTTTTAGGTGCAGTAATAAGAAGGAAGAAAAAAAAAAATTTGGACTCATTCTTACTATATATTGTAGTTTAAGCCATTAAAGTTTGAAACTTTTTTGTGAATTTGCAGGTGTCCATATGATTAGGATTGGGAGAAAGTGATGTTTAAAAGGACTTTTTATGAGTTTAGATAGGCATGTGGTAAAACAGTGAAAAATGGCAAGTTGGGTTGTTGAAAAATCCTAGGCAGAATCTATAAGGGCATTAGTGGTTGTGGGGGTGAGGGAACAAAAGGGGAAAAGAAGGGACTTTTTTTCCTCACAAAGCTGAAGCTTTGTGGTTGTTGAGGCCAAAGGGGACAAGAGTTTGATCAATGATGAATGAATGAATGAATGAATTTGGTGATGGAAGAACAAATCTGAACATATTTGGTGAGCTGAGTTGGGTTTCTGTTTTGGCTTTAATGGGATGGAAAGCCTTAGGGTTTGAGTGGATTGATCCATTGGGGATTAGTCTTTTGATGCATTCCTTTGTTTAGATTTTGTCAATTTCCATCTATTTTGGGGAGCTGGGTTTGGTTTGGATTGAGGAGATTACGAAGCGAAGGCTAAGCAAAACTTTCAGCTGTTCTTTCTCCAACGGAGCACCAAAGGCATGATTTTTGGAGGTAAAAAGTTGTACTTTCTTGTTCTTGTATCAGATCTAATCTTTACTTTTTTCTTTTGTACTAGAATCTCTCAATAACACCTGCTTGTCTTATCTTTGTATTGTTGGTAGAACTTATGGGGAAGAACAGTGCTTGAGGTATTTCCTAATACGTCTTTTTTTGTTTTGGGGATGGAGTGGAACATAAAGTCTCCCTTGCAGTGGGAGTGGGAGAACCATGGTTTGTTTAGTGGGAGAGAAAGTGAGATTTGTGTTGCGAAACCGGGGCAACCTGTGGGATGGAGAGCCGAAGGTGGAGTTACAATTGGGAATGGATCTGTTTACTCGTCAGAATTGGGTAATGGGTCGTCGAAGAGCTCCGTATCAGCGTCGATTGATTCTTCATCGAAGGCTGGAGGAAAAAATTCGGGGTTTAATTTCGATGCTGTTGATGGGTTCCCGAACAACCTGAACAAAAACAATGAATTAGCTCGGATGGAGGATACCGGGACTTCTCCGGTTGGGGAGCCATTGACTTGTTTGAAGCTTGGTAAGAGAACTTACTTTGAGGATGTTTGTGCTGGGAATATTATCAAAAACTCAACTTCTTCGACTTCTCCAGCTCCGACCGCAGTCTCTGTTAAGAAGACTAGGGTTTCCCATCAGAGCATTCTGAATTCTCGTTGTCAGGTTGAAGGGTGCAATATTGATTTAAGTGGAGCTAAGGATTATCACCGCAAGCATAGAGTTTGTGAAAGTCATTCTAAATGTCCAAGGGTGGTTGTTGCTGGACAGGAGCGCCGGTTTTGCCAACAGTGTAGCAGGTAAACTTCTACTTTTCAGGAGGGATCCAAATTATGGTTAGATGTTACTAGTTGCTCTAGAGCATTCATTAATCCAGTTCTTAAAAGCTCTTTGACTTTAAATTTGTGAGAGTGATATATATATATTTATCTTCTTGTTTAAGGTTCCATGATTTAACAGAGTTTGATCAGAAAAAGCGAAGCTGCCGTAGGCGTTTATCTGATCATAATGCTCGTAGACGCAAGCCACAGGCGGACACAATCTCATTCAACTCTTCAAAGTTTTCTTCGTCATTTTACGGTATTGTTCCGGTCTTAGCTCCCTTTATTATTTCTGCACAAAATTTTACTGGCTCTTCTAAAGCTTTCTTAAGTAACAAAATATGCCACATGATCTTGGTTGAAGTTACTTCTCATTTTTACATTAGCATGAACCTTCGACATCAATTATGTTTCTCCATCAATTGGGTGGTTCTTATTTACTTTTTAAGTCGTATTCTATCAAATCCTTTTCTTCTGGTTACCAGAGGAATATGCAAAAACATAACTTGCATATGGATTGGTTGGAGTATTATGAACTCTTATCTTGTAAATAACGGAAATATGTTTGAATGTGAAGTTTTGTAAAAACTTGGGGATTTCACATGACAGTAATGTTAATTGGGGGGAATCGTTGGATACGAAAGCTTTCTTACACCAAGTTCAGAAGTGTAGTATATGCATTTGATGTGGAGGATATTGCTAACCTGTTGACATCTACATACGCAACACATACATTTCTTGATGTGCATTCTCCTCAGATGATTCTATGGCATTTAACAATTTTACCTTTGGCAAATGTGTGAGAGATGAGAGGGAAAAACTTAAAAGAGGGATATGGAGTGTCTCTATGTTATTATTAATCTACCCTCGGGATAGTTTTCTTTCTTTCTTTCTTTCTTTTCAATCTTCAGAACTAACCATGGAAGCAATAAAATCCAAGGGGAAGAAAAACTTGAATAAAAATCATGTGGTTGTTTCTGAACTTTGTATTAAGGGGGGCACTGTTGTGTCTTGGCATATTTCTAAATCACTGAACTACTGCTTAAATATAACTCTTGTGAGTTATTGCAGTACCAGCTAATGCTAGGATCCGAGGAGCAAGCGATCCCGCTACATGTGCTTGACTTAGTTTGCATGTTGGTTTGGTAATGTGATTGATATTTTTTTATATGGAATTGTACTCAGTTTACTCCAAAGTAATATGCAATTAAAGCCTGAATGAATGTTAATTTTCACTCTATAGGTTAGCATGTTGTCCTCTAAGACATATAAGTGCTGAGGCCAAAAAGGAAAATAAAAAAATAAAAAAATCGATAGCAATCTTCAATTTTCATTTAAGAAAAAATAATGTTCAACAAGTTTAAGATAAAAATTAATGTCTAAGCTGTTTCATAAAAATATCCTAACATAGAAGTTAAAATATTATCCCCTAGGGTTACTGGTGCCATTTATATGTTGCATCAATTCTGTGCCCGGTAGCAGAGACACATGGATTAAGAGGTGTGTCAAAAGGGTTGAGATTGATTGGTTACCACTTTTTAGAGCTGCAGCTGAGCACATTATTTCTTATTCATTATCTTTGATTTGACCTGTTGTGATTGTCTTTTTTCTTGAAATGACACCAACAGTAGTACTATTGAATCTTAAGAAAGGAAGTCTGAGTTTACATATTTCTGGGAGATGCCCATCACAATTTTTTTCTTTCTTTGACTCAATCATGATTTATATGAACAGATGACAGGCAACAGATGAACTTTCTCTTAACTGGAGGCCCGTTTGGGTCTGTGAGGCCCACTACAAGTGGCGCATGGGAGGACTTGGGGGGCTTCAGCATCACTCATGCTAAAGGATCTTGGGCTAAGTCAACAAAAGCAGGAGGGATAGATGGGCAGCTGCAGTTTTCTGGGCCCGATTTAGCGAATGCTATTCCCACACTTCCTCATCACTTAGACAAGCTCTTGCCATTTAGGGGCTCCACAGCCAAAGTCCTCAATCAAGGTATGCTTTGGAAACAGGCTTTCGGTTTTCATTATTACTTTACGGTATGTCCTTATCATTATGCCCATAATTCTAGTATAACAAAAAAATATTGGACAAGAGATCATGTTGAAGCAGTGCAGACAAAATTACTTAATTCTCTGTTTGTGAGAGGAGTTTACTTATCTCTTAAGTGGAGGTGGAGGTATAGTGCTATTGTCGCACAACTCTACCTCTACTTCAGAGACAGTTTTCTTTTATGTGAGTGTTTGCTAACAAGAGAGAGAGGGAGAGAGCTGA
Organism: Hemerocallis citrina; assembly: GCA_017893485.1. Classification (NCBI taxonomy): domain Eukaryota; kingdom Viridiplantae; phylum Streptophyta; class Magnoliopsida; order Asparagales; family Asphodelaceae; genus Hemerocallis; species Hemerocallis citrina. Next base: position 113,733,726 of record CM030361.1, on the reverse strand, counting down.
ACTGATGGAAGATAAATTGCTCAGGAGCTGAGTAGTTGACGTAGCTCCAATTATTTGGGCGAAGATTATCTTTACTCCAGAAAGGCTTCAAACAACCCAAAGTTATGGTAACTTAAGTTTTGTAAAACAAATCCCCATAAACTCTGATTATAATAACTCCATCCCGAGACAGTTCTCTTCATAGTGTTAATGGCTTAGGTGTTGGCATGACGGGTCTCGTTGATTTTTTATGATGTTAATATTTAATACTTGATATTCACTGATCTGGATGGTTGTGGATTATGAAACTGTATCCTCTACGTATAACCGATCATGGTCAGACTAGGAAGGTTGGAAGGCTTATCATTAGTTCTATATTATTGTTTTCAAATAAAACAGCTACTATTCTCATACCAAGCTTAGAGGAAAATTATCATAATATTGAGGTGTTATAAATTCATGTGTGGTATTGCACTCTTAACCAAAGGTGACATCCTTTGTTAATATTCGTTAGTACAACTGCTATTATAATTAATAAAAGAGGGAAAAAGAGTAACATTTCAATTATTCTAGTTTCCTCCGGGAGGGTGTACCTTCAGTCATGCTCTTCGTAGCTACATAGGCATTTTACAAAGGTTACTTTACTCTGTCCCCATATATTTCTCCAACCACAATGTTGTAAGCATGATTGGGATGTGAGGTGAACGAACAAAGGCTTGATTGGATGTTCTTAGTGCTATATATGTGACGGCAGCAGTCCTCTTTGTAGCATAACTGCATTAGCCTAGGCAGCTGTTGGCTCCTGTGTAACTTTATACTCTTTGCATTTATATTAATTTATTTATCACTTTTCAAAAAAAAAACAAAATTGGATGTTCTAAACATGCTAGACATTGGTGGTTTGGACACATACCACGAAGACCAATGACCGCCCCAAGTAGGAAAATTGATCGGATGAAAGTTTAAGGGGAGCAAAAGGAGCAAGGGATAGAACCAAATGAACTTGACTTGAAGTTATTAATATTAATAAGGTTTTGAGAAGTGTTAATTTGACGAAAAGAGGTGGCCCTCAATAGAGTGAAGGAGAAGAATTCATGTAGCCATCACCAAAAAGTTTGGAATAAAGGCTTTGTTGTTGTTATAAGCATACTACACGTTGCAATAGAATTGTCCATAGAAGTATGAATTATTTTGCTGTCTCTTTCTATGCCACTGTGTTAGGATTGTTGTTATTTTCCCATTTACCATTTCTTCTTCACCCCACATCTCGACTTTCTTTGGTTATGGAGGAGAAAGTTTGGAGGTGAAATATCTGATGCAAAGCAGGTACTCTTCCTTCAATTAGTTATCATAATGCGGTGTTCACTTGTTCGCATTTGAAATATAGACAACTTTTTCTTACTTGCGTTGTACATTATCTCCTTATGCATAAATGAACGGACCGGTGATCTTTTTTTTTTTTTTTTTTTTTTTTTACCTGTTCAATATCTCCCAAAAGAAAACAAAAAATTTGTCAGACTTGATATTTTACATGCTCAATATTTTTTGCTTACGTGATACATTGGTATTTTCTTAGTTAGCTCAACCTTAAACTCTACATGAACGTCTCCTTTTCCTATATAAATATAACTCACGCTTACAGTATTTACTGGAAAATTAATTCAGAGATGTGATCATACATATGCAAAGTTTTCATGTAAGCAGCCATATCTGAAGGCTTTTGTGCGATGTTTGTTAGGAGATACAAATGCATTGAAAAATATAATATATCTGGATATTCTTTGCTTTATTGTTTAATTGCAACTTTGAAGAATATGATTTTCCAAGTAAAAACACTGGCCTTGAGGAGGTTACTGAGTTGGATGTCTTCTGGGTTTATAGATGTTCACCAAATTCAGTATTCTCACATTAGCTTTCATTATGTTTGCAGGTATTGAAGCTTCTGTTCCTGCTTCTAACTTGGAAGGCGCACCGGATTTTCGGCGTGCTCTCTCTCTTCTGTCAACTACTGATTCTTGGGGTTCAGTGAACCCCTCACAATCCAATTTTGCCCATCTCATCGTGAACACGAGTCTCGATGGTTCAGTCCATCCCCCAATGCATGCAATGAACAACTCAACTTCGGGATACTGGCAAGACCAACAGCAGACCACCCTCCCTCACCAAGCGCGGGCCCTGCCGTTCGACCTCCATATCAACCCCAACAATGGAAACAGCCAGTTCCAGGACTTCCAACTATCGAAAGGCCACAACTTACGAGGCTTCATTCTTCGATTCCGGGCAGATGATCTCGAAACCGGATGGCCACATTCTGGAGTTCAAGACCTGAAAAACACTGGAAACAAGCTGATGAAGCTGAGGATTATTCTATATTTCAAGGAAATAAAAGAATGAACCTGATCTCAACGATGGGAAGAACTCACTTTTAGTATCTTTTGTTTTGCCTACTTTAGGAGTAGTACTTGTGAATTATATTATATTCAGCAGATCGATTGTTTCTTAACGTTGCTGTATTTGGTTGTCACTATGTGACCATTATGTAGTGAAAACTCATGTTGAAAAGTAGGAAAATTACGCACTGGACTTGCAAAAAAAAAAAAAAAAAACGTTCCTGTATTTGGTTCTCACTATGTGACCATTATGTGGTGAAAATTCATGTTGAAAAGTATGAAAATTACGACTGGACTTGCAACAAAAAAATAAATAAATAAATAAATCCCAATTCGTATCGGTCCTACCTCATTATAATATATATGTATACTAGGTTTGTCCATTGACACGTGCCTACGGCACGTCTTCGAAACAGTGCGGTGCAGTGTACATGGTTTGATTATATAAAATAGTTTTGGAGATCCAGCAAATTAATTGAAGTAGTAAACATATTATATGAGAAAGCAGTATATCTACCTTTAAGCTCAACCATCGCCTTTTTGATCATTAGCTTGAACTTACCTGGAATGTATATAGTTTGTTGAAGCACTGCATAAAGTTTTTTTTTAAAACTTCAGCATCGCTTTTAGATGATTGTAATAGTTATGCAAGAACATTATCATATAGATTTTATAAAGCTTACTCTAATCCCATAACCACTATGAGTATGTCTAAATACAATGGCAACACAAGTGCAGGTGTGAATGTATCTACAATACCAATAATCTAAACATTTGTTTGTTTGAGACTCAGTTTGCAATTGAAATATCACTTATTATTATTTCAACCAAAATGAAATACATAAAGTTCTCAAAACTCTAAACCAAGCTAACCATTTCTTTTATCTCCACTTTGTCTCTCCATTGCACCTTTATAAAAAAAATCAAAATGGACTAATAACAAGTTTACTTTAGCTGTCTTTCTTGAGTGGAGAGTTTGCACCCTTCAGTGGTAAACTCTAGTCACCCCAATCCTATATATTCAAACAGATACTAAAAGTTCTTATTTATTATGTTATCCATGGTTTCTAATAACCAGTGAAGAGAATATTTCACGGTAGTATTTTCTCTTGTAGTAAAGAAATTAATGTTGCATATTTGCCAAGTTATTTTAGGTTGCTGGTTACCTTACCCGTCCTGCTATGGTTTGGAAGCCCAAATTATGCCACCAAATAATCCATTTCTCACTTGCGTACACCTTAAATCAAAACAAATAAAAAACTCATCAAATAAATCACCAAATTAAAAATTTTAAACCCAAAAATAAAACAATCATACCTCTCTGAACTTAGGTACCATGCACACAGAAAAATTCAATTCAGCAAAAAACAAAGTAATCCCCTACACACAAAAAATTAAAAAATAGAATGAGAATTCGGTTAATAAGATAAAATTAGAGTCGTCGCATCGCATATAGAGACTCTCGATTCGGTGGAGGGGAGTCGCTGATACGGAGTCGCTTGATATTCGCGTTCGATTTGGTGGAGGGGAGTGACCGATACGGAATCAGCAAAGGATCAGATATCGACGACGACCTCTTGATTGAGGTTCGACATTGGATTTGGATTTGCTTTGAGATTTTTAAATTTTCAAATTTTCAAAAATTTTAAAAATTTAAAATTTGAATTTTAAATTTAAAATTTAAAATTTTAAAAATTTTAGAAAAAATTTAATATTTTAATTTAAAATTTTTAAATATTTTTCTATTTTTATTTTTTTTATTAATTTTTTAAATTTTTAAATAATTTTGTATAAGTTTTTGATTTTTTTTTGAATTATTTTTAAATTTTTTAAAGTTTTATTTTTATTTTTTTACTTTTTTAACTTTTTTAACTTTTTATTATAATTTTTATTTTCTTAATTTTTTGAATAGGAGAAAGAGAGATAGAGAGAGATAGAGAGAGATAATTAAATAAACAAAGGAGTTGTTTTGGGTGGGAGAAATTTGAATTTGAGTTTTGGGGAAAAACTTTTGGGAGGGAAATGTGTTTTGTGATGTTAAATATGGGCCTTTGATTTTTGGGGGATTGAAGGAGAGCCGCTTGATAGCTTTCTTTGTGTTTTAATATATATATATATATATATATATATATATATATATATATATATATATATATATATGCACACTGATCATGTGCGAACCAGTTCACCTATGGTCACGTGCGAACTCGCAGTGTAGCTATCCAATCTTGCTTGAGCGAACCAGTTCACCTATGGTCACGAGCGAACTCGCAATGCAGCTATCCAATCTTGCTTGATCATGATTAGATGACTGCGAATGCGAGTTTGCACGTGATCAGGTGCGAACCTGATCACCACACACACGCGCGCGCGCGCACACACACACACACACACATATATATATAAGATTTGCACACAAAAAAATCCCAAGAAAAACGTAGGATCGGTCCTTATACACACACACACACACACTCTAAGCATGTGCGAAGGCGCCGCGCAGCCGTTTGATCTTGCATGATCATGATTGGATTGATCATGATCGGACGACTATGAGTGTGATTTTGCACGTGATCAGGTGTGAACTAGTTCGCACATGATCATCCGGCTATGGCGTCGGGGAAGAGAGGGGATGAAGAAGCTCGGGAGCTAGGGTTTCGGGAATTGGGGGGGATTTCGAAGAGAGAGAGCTTGGGAAATTTGAAGCTAGGGTTTTGGAAGAAATCGATTTAGGGAGACTTTTTTGATCGGTGAAAACTAAGAGAGAGAAGGAGATAAGAGAGAAAGGAGTTAACAGTCTAAACTACTCTTAATCTTAATGGAGAAGAGCGGGAGAAACAATAGCCGCCCGATCAAGATCTTAATCACGATCTTCATCAGACAGCTGGCAAAGTGAGTGCGCACCAAACCAGTGCGCAACAAAAGAGGCCCCATATATATAGGGGAGCCTTCGGTTGCGAACGCACTTGGTGCAAACACCTGTTGTCATCATTGCTAATAGCGACATCATTTATTTGGGATAGCGGCAATAGCTCAAATAAAACGCATATATATATATATATATATATATATATATATATATATATATATGGTAGCCTTCGGTTGTGAACTACTTGGTGCGAACTCAGCTTGCGAACTCGAATTTTTGCCGTTGGATCCAAAACAGCACTATCGATGGCTGTGATTGAATCCCCTCTTCTCAGTTGTTAGCGGGGGTAATTTGGTAATTTTAATTCGATTTCCCTTTACCCCATCTCCCTTCACTCTATCGTTTCTCTATCCCAAATCGAAAGCCCCTCTTCTCAATTACCCCCTTCTCTCTATCAGAAGAGGCAAAACCCTAATCCCCTTTACCTCCCTTCACTCCGTCGTTTCTCAACCTTAAACTCAAATCGAAATCGAAAAACCCTCTTCTCTCTATCAGACTGAGCGAAACCCTAATCCCCTTGTCGTTTGCGAACTCAAACCCAAATCGAAATACCCCCTTCTCTCTTTCTCAGAGCAAGCGAAACCTTAATCTTCTCTGTGCGATTTCTTCGTGCGAACTCCTCTACTCTCCTCGAATCTCAGATCGAAAAAGATCCCCTTCTCTCTTTCTTCTCGAAACCCTAACGCCTGTGTGCGAAATCTTCTGTGCGAACTCCTCCTTCTTCCAAATAGCTCCATCGATTTTGTTATGGGTCGCATTCGGTTGCGAACCTCTGTGTGCGAACTCAGCTTGCGAACTCCTGTGCTTGCCGTTGGATCCAAAATAGCTCCAAATGGAAACCCTAGGGTTTTGATCAGGTACAAATTTTTATTTTTTTGGTTCCGTTTTTCTTTTTCTTCCTTGAATTTGTAGGAAACCCAATGAGGTATTTTTTTAATAGAGATCGAATGTTTTGTTTGAATTTGTAGGAAGCGTTTGAGCTTCACTGAGTCTTTCTTCATGGCTTGATTCCGACTATGGATATATTTTTGCCCATACACTAATGCTTGATATCAATTAAGGGAAGTGTTTGATTCTGACTATTCCCTTTTTAAAATTTTAATTGCTTACTTTATTGCATTTTGGTATAGGCAGTGATGACAATCTAGAATTTACAAGCAGTTGTAGGCATTTTGCTGCTTCTTCTGTTTGACAAGGATTTGTACGAACAATTCGTAATAGAAGGCCACCCATATAGAGTACAATGAGTGCAGCATTTAGTTTGTTTACTCACTGTTTTCACCATGTTTGATTTGTATTTGCTGAGTTAGTACGTTGCAATTATTTAAATGAAGGAGGGGTTAATTTATACTTGTATTATGGTTTGAACTCATCGTGCGAACCATAACGATGGCCGTCCAATCCAAAAACCCTCCATCGAATGGCTGTGATTGTTCACGCTCTCTTCTCAGTTATCTTTGGGGGTAATTTGGTTATTTTTTCGGATAGAGACATGTACTCCTCCGTTGCAAATGGAGGGGTAATTTGGTAATTTGGTAATTTTTCGGTTAGAGACATATACTCTCAGGGACATCTTTTAAGAGGTTTTATTTATTCAGATTATGGTTGCAACTAGTTGGCATGACATAATAATGCAACCGTAGTGAGATCTTGCATCTGAATAAGTGCTATACTAAATCCTGATTCTATTTGATGAGTTTTCCGCATTTGGGTTGAGCTGAAGCTGGGCAAAAAAAAATGCTAAGCTGAAGCTGAAACAAGTTTACTTTTAACGAAATCAATGGAGCTATTTGAGAGAAGGCGGTTTTGAGAAGAGGGGCTTTCGATTTGGGATTGAGAAACGACAGAGTGAAGGGAGATGGGGTAAAGGAAAATCGAATTAAAATTACCAAATTACCCCCGCTAACAACTGAGAAGAGGGGGATTCAATCACAGCCATCGATAGTGCTGTTTTGTGCGAAACTGAAAGCCTGAAGCTGAAACAAGTTTACTTTTATGCGAAACTGAAACAAAATTTGGTTTAGCTGAAATATGAGTTGAAACTGAAACAAAACATGAGTTGAAACTAGAAACTGAAATATGAGTTATTATTCTGATTGTGGTTGGAACTAGTTGACATGGCATAATAATGCAGCCGTAGTGAGATCATGGTTATGAATAAGTGCCTGATTATGCTTGGGACAACATATGTGCTATACTCATGCTTGATTATATCTTACTTATTTCATAATTACTTATTATGTGCAAGGTTGTTCTGAGCCTATATGTACTTCAATTGTTTACAATTTACGGTGATAATAGTGCAGTCCGATATTGCTAAGCTTTTTATGTTATTTTTTGTAGGGGGGGTGGAGCAGTTCCCTCCTTTTGCTACTTGACAGAGCTTCGAGCAGTTTCGTTTCAGCATCAGCAGCACCAGAAGTCCGATATTTTTTTCATCTTTTAGTTTATACTATTAGGCCTCGATTTTGTATATTGATATTCCACTATAATGTAATATGAGGTTTGAGTTTGTATACTGTAAATTTTTGGTATAATGAAAACTGAAGCTGTAATATGAGTTGAAACTGAAACTGAAATATGAGTTGAAACTGAAGCTGAAATATGAGTTGAAACTTGAACTTAAATAAGCCTAAATATGAGTTGAAACTCGAACTTAAATGGGCTGAAATATGAGTTGAAACTCGAGCTTAAATGAGTTGAAGTTGAATTATGAGTTGGAAGTGAAACTGAAATATGAGTTGAAACTGAAACTGAAATAAGTGTTGTGTGAAACGGAAATATGAGTTGAAGCTGAAAATATGATAGACAGGGGCAACAAAAAAAAAAGCTGAAGCTGAAACTCGCTATTGTGAGTTGAGCTGAACTGATAACAAGAACAAAATATTTCAGTTGCCTAGTTGAACAAAATATGAGCTGAGCTGAACTGAAATTTGTTTCTTCGAGCAGATATGGTGTTTCTTCGAGCAAATTTGTTTCAGTTGCCCACACATAATTGCCTACTTGAACTGATAACAAGAACAAAATAAAATAAATGCAGATATGGTGCTAATAAACCCCGATTTACAATAGATTGTAACAAAGTAAAATATTTAAATCGTGGACAAAATATACATTGGTTTCCTATTACAATGGCCACAACCACAAAAGCTAATTATTCCGTTAAAGTGGTACAAAAGTAGACTACGAAAGAAAAAATAAGCAAGACTATCATCCCATGGCAATAAAGAGCTCAATTTTCTGTAACGAATTTCCAGCATCACATATTCGGTAACCTCCAGTAACCGTACAAACTGCAAGCATTAAGAAAGAAAGGGTTTAGATAGATGATTCGTAATTATTTATCTGAGATATCAACACAACTAATTAACATATTTTAAGTAAATGTAGGCTCAGAACACAACCTAGCATATGACAGGGATTTATATTTTTGTCAACTGAATCAAGCATGACTGAAAAGCATCATAATTATGTTCACACTTGGGCTGCAATACTATGCCACGCCAACAAGTTGATCCATAATTTGATCAAAAATTTAAGCTGAAGCTTAAACTTTTTAACCTAAATCTGGAGTTGCAACTGAAACTAAATTTAGTTCAGCTGAAATATGGAGTTGCAACTGAAACAAAACATGGCTTCAAACTGAAATTGAAACATGAGTTCAAACTGAAATTGAAATATGAGTTGAAGCTGAAATATGAGTTGAAACTCAAACTGAAGCAAAAATTTTATTTATCAAAAACAAAACAATGATTTCCAGATAAGTCAATTTCTTCAGCTTGTATAAAATATTTTTTGTCATCATTGCCTACTTTTAAACAAAATAAAACATAGCCGATAATAAACTTCAGAATTGAACACACTAAAAAAAGAAGAACTTCCCTCAAGCAAAGAAGGAGGAGTTCGCACAAAAGATTTCGCACACAGCCGTTAGGGTTTCGAGAAGAGAGAGAAGGGGGAACGTTTTCGATCTGAGATTCGAGGAGAGCAGAGGAGTTCGCACGAAGAAATCGCAAAGAGAAGAATAGGGTTTCGCTCGTTCTGAGAGAGAGAGAAGGGGGTATTTCGATTTGGGTTTGAGTTCGCAAACGACAAGGGGATTAGGGTTTCGCTCGCTCTGATAGAGAGAAGGGGGTTTTCGATTTCGATTTGAGTTTGAGGTTGAGAAACGACGGAGTGAAGGGAGGTAAAGGGGATAAGGGTTTCGCCTCTTCTGATAGAGAGAAGGGGGTAATTGAGAAGAGGGGCTTTCAATTTGGGATTGAGAAACGACAGAGTGAAGGGAGATAGGGTAAAGGAAAATCAAATTAAAATTACCAAATTACCCCCGCTAACAACTGAGAAGAGGGGATTCAATCACAACCATCGATAGTGCAGTTTTGGATCCAACGGCAAAAATTCGAGTTCGCAAGCTGAGTTCGCACCAAGTAGTTCGCAACCGAAGGCTACCCTATATATATATATATATATATATATATATATATATATATATATATATATATATATATATATATATATATATATATATATATAATCTCTAATATTATAATGGGAGAATGCCTTAGTGTCATTTGTCATTTTGTCATTCTACCAACATGTGCAACGTACGTACATAACTAATATAAAGGAGGTTTCCGGTTCAAATTTTCCCTACGTCCGAGTTTTTATTTTTATTTTTTGAAATTATTAAAATGTGCATCGCACGTGTAAATTACTAGTATATATATATATATATATATATATATATATATATATATATATATATATATAGATGTTCCGTTGTGCACTAGGCCTCCATGTGCACTCGGCCTTCCCGCTTTCGTATCGACTATCCGAACCGTCCACATTGATCTACACATATAAATTAGTCTATATATATATAATCAAATTATTAGACTAATTTATACGTGTAGATCAATGTGGACGGTTCGGATAGTCGATACAAAAGTGGGAAGGCCGAGTGCACATGGAGCCTAGTGCACAACGGAACATCTATATATATATATATATATATATATATATATATATATATATATAGATCTACACGTATAAATTAGTCTATATATATATAATCAAATTATTTGAAATTTATTTTTCCGAACCGTCCACATTGATCTACACGTATAAATTAGTCTATATATATATATAATCAAATTATTTGAAATTTATTTTTCCATCCATCATGTGACTATAAAAACAACGATTTTCAGCCATACAATTTTGTAACACTTCAATGGATGGGCAAATGAATTTCAAATGATTTGATTTTTCATATTTGGACTAATTTATATGTGCAGATCATTGTGAACTGTTCGGATCGTCGATACGAGGGCGGGAAGGCCGAGTGCACACGAGTGGTGCACAACGGAACATTACCATATATATATATATATATATATATATATATATATATATATATATATATATATATATATATAAATGGAAGACTTCCCATATAGGAAAATCTTCCATTGTGCACCACCCCTCCGTGTGCACTCGGACTTTTCACCTTCATATTGACGATCCGAACCGTTCACATCTAAATTAGTCTAAATATATAAAATCAAATTATTTGAAATTCATTTGCCCATCCATCATGTGACCATAAAAAACAATGATTTTCAGCCATACAATTTTGTAATACTTCAATGGATGGGCAAATGAATTTCAAATGATTTGATTTTACAAATTTAGATTAATTTAAATGTGTAGATCCATGTGAACGGTTCGGATCGTTGATACGAAGGCGGGAAGGCCGAGTGCACCATAGGTAGTGCACAACGGAAGACTTCCCTATATATATATATATATATATATATATATATATATATATGAGTAATGTGAGCCTCATATTTGTATGAGAAAATTTTTCTCATACAAAGTGATTATACTCACTTGGTGGGGCTCTTATGATAGATCCAATCTGTCCATCATGTTTATAATGCTAATGGATGTAGGTATAGAAAAAATCAAGTGGTTTGGAGGTCATTCACCCATGTATCATGTGGGTCCAATTTGTGGTTCGATTTGTATTGTTGTTAAAATCGTTCATTTTTCAACCACATGATGCATGTGAATGACCTCCAAATCACTTGAATTTTTCTACACATACATTCATTAGCAAGATAAATATGATGGACGGAGTGGATCTTCCATAAGGGCCCCACCAAGTGAGTATAATCACGTTGTATGAGGAAAATTTTCTCATACTCTATTTGAGGCTCACTTACACACACACACACACACACACACACATATATATATATATATATATATATATATATATATATATATATATATATGAGAAATGCTCGGTTGAACCGGGTGTGAAAATAGCGATCTGAGTCATTGGATCTCTCTTGATTGTGATCAACGGCTCAAATCGCTTCTGCTTTGATGGAGCGGAAAAGGGTAATTAGCGGAGGGGCAATTTGGGTACTTCACGCCAAATAACGCTTCAGACTTAGCGTTATTTGGCGTGAGGAATTCTTTTAGATCTTTGTTGGGAACAACGACCCAGGTTGTTTTTTAAAAAAAACAAATTCAACCTAGGTCGTTGTTCCCAATAACGGCCTAGGTATGTACAAGTATTTTTCCAAACACTTGTACATACTCAGATCTCTCTCTCCCTCACTTCACAGCCAACTCTCTCTCTCTCTCTCTCTCTCTCTCTCTATCTCTCTCGATCTGGAGCTTACGATACCCAACCCCAACACCTCCTCTACTGTTATCAGCCTCCTCTTCTCGATCTCCCCCTCTTCTCGAAGCCTCTCTATCTCTCTCTCCCTCTCCCGAATACTCCAAACCCTAACCCTAGCCGAAATCCCAAATCACCCAAACCCTAGCTGAATTATTCCAAACCCTAGATTCTACAACTACTTCGTTTACAGCAACGACTCCTAACGGCAGAAAATCTCCTTCCCGAATATCCACATTGTGAAAGGTATTCACTTTTTTCACAATTTAGTAGAATTAACTATGTTAATTTGTTGAATTTTTTTTTTAATATTTGAGTTTATAATTTTTGTATTATGCGTAGTTAGTCTACAATTTAGAGAGTCTACAATTTTTTATCTTGTGTTGTATATATTTGTGGACATTTTTGTAGATGTAGTATTAGTTGTAGTTGTAGAATATAGGAAAAGCAAACAAACGAGATTCAAAAATTCCAAAATTTGACAAGTAAATCGGACTCACCACGCACAAGGAAACACAACTTGTAGAGATAATTTTCGACTCACGGTTTACAAGATACATCATTGTATCGCTTTATTCAATAAAATCGAAATAAAGCGATACATGGTCGTATATTATAAACCGAGAGTCGGAACTCACCTCTGCAAGTTGCATTGGCTTGTGTTTAGTGTGCCAGACGTGACAGCCAAATTTTGGAATTTTTGCATCTCGTTTGTGTTGTTTCCTCGTGTATATCAAACAACTACTATATATATCGGAACTTTTTGAGTACAGTCTCACTAGAAAATCACTCAAACAAAGTCCAAAAAATACGAAACTGTTTGATTAGATCGGGCTAACCACTCATAATCCAACGCAACTTGTAGTTGTGAGTTCCGACCTACGGTTTGCAAGATACGCCAAATTATCGATTTCCGCTCTTTTTTCAAGAGTGAAAGCGATACACGACCTTATCTTGCAAATAGTGAGTTGGAACTCGCAACTACAAGTTGTGTTGGCTTGTGTATGGGGAGCCCAACCCAATCGCAAAGTTTTGTATTTTTCTGATTTTGTTTGTGCAGTTTTTGTAACGCCCCGAATTCCAAATAAGACCGAATTCGAGATTTCACAGGATCTTTATACTTCACTTCGTACAATTTTATAAGAAAATTAAAACTTTTCAATGATACATCGGAGTTCAATACACGTTTGCTCACACAGCGGAAGAATAAAAAGATTACAACATTGAAAGTCAAATATAATTTATACAACTTTAACATGGTAAATCATCAACTGCATCGTGTCATTTTTACTTCTTCATAATATCCATTACCTGAATGTTAAGCTGTGGGCACGTCAGTCACTTACAACTGACGAAAATGTTATACGGCTATCCTCTCTATGCCGTACATATAAGATCTCATTATTTTAACAAATCACAAAAGTTGAATGAACAATAAAGTGTTAAATTATGACTACGCTAAACATGTAAGTGTATGCCATGCCTTAATGCCTAATGCACACAATTTTATACTAGGATGACACTAATGCATACTTGTTCGAATTCTATGCATCCCATACTACATAGGTCCGAGGGCAAGCACCTACGTACTCCACATTTAAGGGTTCGATCCCTCGCCATGAAACTACCCAGCAGTAAGACAAGGTTTAGATCATTCCACGAATTTGAATCCAGCCCCATAGTCCACCGCTGACTGTTATAACAGATCCCACATCATGCGAATCATCCCGCAAGTGACCCTCTAGCCCCTGGTATACACATATACATTGGAGTATGGCAAACTATCTGCCCGACTACTCAAGATCCCGGAGTCTACCGCTGACCCGTCCTCATAGTCCGGATTTAAAATAAAAGCTTGTCTCCATCGGAGCAACCACAGTCCACCAACTGGGTCTATAGCCACGGAGATCCACCGCCGACTATATAAAAGCAACCCACTTATGTTTGTCATGGTTCACTACATCTTCACTTATGTGCCTAATTATTTAGTTCAAGACATGAATAAATTTCCATACCTAGAATTAGTTTTACCTCCTACCGGACTTAATCAACAAAATACGAGAGAGTTTCCATGGCCATATCTCAAAATACATCTCAACTCTTTTCAATTCAATAGTGCCGGTACCCGAGGTCTCACTAACTCTAAATCACAACTTTTTCATGTACAAGAAGTCATGGGTACACATACCCTTAAATAAACATGTCTTAAATTTAGATTATATTCATATCTCTAACTTTTTAATCAATGTCTCATTTAACATCATACATGATTCTCTTATTCATCCATAAATCATTCATAATTAACAACAATAATTCTTTTCACAGGCATGAATTCATCACTTGCAATCTCATTTGCAATTTAGACTCATGCAATATACTCCAAATAATTCTTAATAAAGTACAATCTTTTCAAGAGAAATTAATTCACATAACATATTTTACTCTTCTAAAAATAGTGTCATACTTTTTAATAATAAATTTCTAATCAAAACTTACTTTCTATCTCAATTTTTCCTTTTTAAATTCTCAATTATACATGGAAAATTATGAAACTCATTTTAATAAATCTTATTTCAAGTTATAGAAATATTAGATATTTTCCCCAATTTTTCCTTTTCATGAAAACTCACTTAAAAAATCCACAAATCCAAAAAAACAGAATGTTAAGGTCAGGTTTTGAACCCAAGCCTAACTCAGCTAGCGCCCAAGGCTCAAATCCGCTAGCCGCTAAGTCCGATGGAATCTGGCATCAACATCTAGACCGAAATGTTCATATGTAGACTCAATTTCGGAAATCAATTAAAAGAAGTAAAAATAAATGTGACTATCAAGTTTCGAACCCAAGATCTCTTATAAAGAGTGCTTTATGGTACACTGGCTAACCAGTAAGTCCAAGTGTAATTACTGATATCAAAATATACTATTATGCTTTTGTTCAACTTTTCTGCCATTCTATTATTTTCATAAAAACTTGATTTCTCCATTGTTTCTAATCTTTTGTTAAACTGAATTTTTGTTCATATAAACTGAGTTTACTCTCTAATGCCATCCCATAGATTCATCAGTTATAATTTTAGAAAATAAAGCTAACTTTCAAATTATCTCTTCTCCTTAACAACATGAATTTGCATTTATTCATTTAAAACAAAAGTAGCATATTATATCTTTTATAAACAAACAATGAGTTCAATAGCATCAATTTTATTTTACAAAAATTTCATTTACTTATCAAAAGAAAATTTTCTAATAAATGTTCATATAATCAACTATTCATTCATTCATGTATACTAGTGCATGGAAAAATAGATTATTTTCTCATTAACAACTACATGATGAAAATAAACATAACATGATTCAATACTACAACAAACAATAGTATAGATTACTTTATCACATCAAACTTTCTATACTACTCATTCATTATTATTAGCATCCATTGTTCTATAATTAGAAAGTATGAGAACACTCACCTCTAATGAAGATGCAAATAAAGAAGCAGAAGTTACTTCTAGCTCCTAGCTCCAACCAAGCAATCCTAGCTCCTTCTTCTCTAGCAAGAACTCCTCCAAGTAAAAACTCCTCCAAAATGAGAACACTCTTCTTTTTTTTTTTTCTTTTCTTTTCTTTCCTTTCTCTTAATTAGTTTATTTTTTTGGTGCAAAAGAGAAGAAGAATGGAGGTGCTATTTATAGGATAATGGGAGGGTCTAATTTGCAAAATTCTCAACCTAATAAATCTCTCCTTAATTTTTCAACTCTTCTAAATCCTAACTCCTAAAACTCCCAACTCTTCATGTTTCCAACTCTTCAAAACTCAACTCCCATCTCTTCACATCCCCTAACTCCCAACCCTTCAACTAACACGTGCACGTGTTGTGCACTAGTGCACACACATACACAAAAATAAATACAACTCCTATGCTTCTAAAATGTGTATTAAAAGTTGTTACATGTCATGTATGAGTCCATGCACAACTTAAAAATAGGATTTAATTAATGGGCTTGTCCCATGGGCTTTCTTTTTAATTTACTAACTTAATTATCCTAGTGGGCTTTTCTTTTAATCAATCTAATGGACCAGGATTTAAATTTAGGTTCTTGGGTTAATTAGAAAGGCTAAATAAGATTATGCATGCTAAAATTAGTAAATGAGAGTAAGAAAAGAGATGGATAAATTAGCACGTGCATCATATGTGCAAAAATCGAAAAATGTATTTTTTAATCAAAATAGGGGAAAATAAATTTTCATTTTATAAAATGAGTTCGAACACGTAAATAATCAATACACGTAGAAATATCACACTTAGTGATGGAAAAATATGTAATTGATACGTGTATCGAAAACACATTGAAAGCACGTAAAATACAGAGATTGAAATATTATATTTTAGTTGACTCAAATAGGATAAAATCGATACGGGAAATGCATAAACAGACCAAAATCCAAAATACGTAGTGAAAACACGTTACAAAATACACGTGCGTAACACACGAGGGCAAAATTGTCATTTCCAATTTTGTAGGGTGTTACAGTTTTATCATGTATTTTATTATGTTTTAAGCGAGTTTCCAATAGAGAACCTACTCAAAAAATACAAAATTTTGCGAGTAGGTCGGTTCTCGCCACTCACAAGCCAAAGCAACTTGTAGTTGCGAGTTCTCACCCACGGTTTTCTATATGTGTCAGTGTGTCGCATTCTGCTCTTTTTCAAGAGTGAAATCGATACACGGCCGTATCTTGCAAACCATGAGTCCAAACTCGCTTCTATAAGTTGTGTTGCCTTGTGTGTGGTGTCCAAAACCGTGAGTCCAAAATTGCAAAGTTTCATATTTTTTTAACGTCATTTGTGCAGTGTTCTCACGTATTTTGTTTCATATCTTTATATATGCCAATATTTTTTATAACAAATTGTTTTATATATGTGAACTTTCTTATTGAAAAATGGTTAGAATGAGGGGAAATAAAAGGACCATCTGGTAGTGGTCAGGGCGAACATTCCACAGAAGTAAGAGAACTATTAATTTTCATTGTGAAATTTTTATAAAGTGGTATTGTTACTACACTAATAACAATTTATTGTGTTGGTGTAGGTTGGTGCATCCTCTTCGGCAGAAAATCGAGGTCCATTAGATCCATATGTGCTCACTTTGCAAGACCACCATAGATCTAAGGCTGTGTGGGGTGGGACGATGCAGATGTGTAATTTCCGCACACACGAGACTTTGACGATGCACCCACATACCGTCAAGTACCTTGTGTAGGCCGGTTTCTACGGAATCAGTATGATGGGTCAGGTGAAACTCGACCGAGCACTTCTTGCAGCCCTCGTCGGGCGATGGAGGCCAGACACACACCTTCCATCTACCGGTCGGAGAGATGACGGTGACGCTATAGGATATAGCGATGATCTCCGGTCTTCTAATAGATGGGATGGCCGTGACAGGTCATATAAAATTTGATAAGAGAAAGCTATGCAATGAACTCCTCGGTACAAAGATTGTTGAGGAGGACAAGGACGATAAGTCTATTTTTGTTGGATAATCAATCCGACTCTCTTGGTTGAAGGAGAATTTTGAAAGGAGGTTGACTGATGATTCGACCGACCACCAAGTGCAGTGCTACACCAGAGCGTACATTTTAACGGTGCTTGGAAGTGTTATCCTGCCTAACTCATCCTGAGATACTGTACCGCTTATGTATCTACGATTGCTCACCGACTTAGGCATAGCCGGCCGATAGAGCTGGGGAAGCTGCGCATTAGCAACGTTGCACAGGACGTTGTATTCATTAGTGCTAGATGGAACCAAGATGACCGATCCAATGGTCTTGTTACAAATTTGGTCATGGGAGCGTCTGCACTTGGGTCGTCCCCGAATTATAAGACCGGCGGACGGTTGGATGGCCGATGCACCAAATGTGGATATGTTTGCACCTTTAAAGGTATATTGGGTAGGTATACGAAGTTATAAAGATAACTCAAAAGGTGTACTAACTTACTATAGAGACGAGCTCGACCAACTATGAGAAGAGTTTGTGATTTGGGATTCGTATACACCCGACTGGGTGGGAAGACTACCACCGGTGTGCACGAACGGGTTGCAGTTGTGGTTGATGAAGGATCCACTCATCAACTTTAGTACAGTGGAGCATCAGTTGTAACGCCCCGAATTCTAAAATACGGTAATTCGTAGCACAACAGAATCTTTACTTCATTTCGTTCAATTTTACACGGAATTTAAAAACTTTTCTTTGTACAACATGGTTCATTTTACATCAACGCAATGGAATAATAAAGATTACAATACAAAATATGTACAATTTAAACATCAACATTTAAAACAGTCTTTAGCTTCAAATTCATCTTTATGTCTTCGCCAATCCAAGCCCTGCATTGAACACTGTAGGCACGTCAGTTGCTTGCAACCGACGCAATATTATAAAACAACGATCCTCACTCTGCTGTAATATAATGATTCTTTATACTTTAGCAAACACAAACCTGAATGTAAAACAAGGTGTGAAAAGTGACTATCCTAAACTTGTCGGTGTATGATATGACTTAAATGCCTAATGCAGATTTATGCTACGATGCACTAATGCATGTTTAGATTCTATGCATCTCATACTATATAGGTCCGAGGGCAAGCCCTTACGTACTCCACATTATATGGTTCAATCCTTCGTCATGCAAAACTACTCGGTAACAAATCAAGTATTAGATATTCCACGAGTACAGACCCCAGCCCTAGAGTCCACCGTCAAGCTTATACGGAAATCCTCGTCGTGCAAACATCACGCAAGTGTCCCTCTAGCCCCGGTATATGCATATACACTGGAGAACGCCCTCCATCCTTCCGACTATTCATGATCCTGGAGTCCACTGTTAAACCAATCATAGTTCTGGATTTAATTAAGGCTCGTCTCCATCGCAAGCAACCACAGTCCCGGAGTCCACCGTCAAACTGAGTCTATAGTTCTGAAGTCCACCGTCAGACTATATAGAGGCAACCCACTTACGTTTACCCAAGTTTTATTACATCTCCAACTAGTGTCTGCCCTTAAGTTTTAATTGTAATCATCACAACCTAGAGCTAGCTTACCCTACCGGACTTAAGCCAATACGAGAGACAGTCAGCCCAAATTGGCTACTTCCCACACTGGTTAGTTCTTAAATTTCATTAATCATAACTGCCGGTTTCTAAGGGTCTCACCTA
The DNA here is from genome assembly GCA_017893485.1 of Hemerocallis citrina. Lineage (NCBI taxonomy): Eukaryota > Viridiplantae > Streptophyta > Magnoliopsida > Asparagales > Asphodelaceae > Hemerocallis > Hemerocallis citrina. Next base: position 113,714,520 of record CM030361.1, on the reverse strand, counting down.
GCTTCTAGATTCCAACAACCACCTCACTCTAGAGATCAATATAGGTTACATCTAACATCAAAAACAATATTTCAACTTTTATTCAACACTTCTCTTCATTCATGAAGCATTCAACTTTTCAAATCATAATTTCCAATCAAATTTCTCATATACAACTTTTAAATTAACAAGACAAAATAATCACTTCCAAAATTATCTCGAAACTCATTTCTTCAAAATTAACTATTTCCAACAAATAATCTATATCTCAACCAACACTTTTCTTCAATTAATATCGTTTATTTTTTGTATAAGAATTCCTTTAAAATCATCACATAAATTTCTTGATTTTTTTCCACTTCAAACTTTGTCTTTAAATTTCGAAAGGAATAATTTTAATATTTTCAACCATATTTACTTCGAAATCGAACTCCAACCTACAATAAATATCACATGCATTGTAGATTATCACAAAAGATTTCTTGAGTAATGTAAAATTACTCCAAATTATTCTAGTATCATTTTCATAAATTTTTTGAAGTTTTTACCTTTTAAAAATATTCAAAATCATCAAAAAAAATATTTTTAATCCCAAACGGCAATCCCCTGGCTCGAACCAGCATCAACAGCCAAGAACCCAAGCGCCAACCCACTGAGCTGAGCTCAGCTCTTAGTTATAAAACGCTTTGGTTCCTTATATACCCCACTATCCTTCATTTCACCTTTTAAAAAAAGTTGAAATAATAACAGAGCATACCCCCACTCCAACCAACGCCAATAGCTAGGTGACAAAGCGCTTACCCACTGAGCCGAAGCTCAGATCACAAACTATATGGACTTACATTCATTAAGAACTTAGTATCGGCCTCTTTCATTTATTTAAAACTTGAACGCTCAACTACTTCAATCCATTACGCTTTTTTTTGTTTACTCAGTCTACACACTATAGAATATCCAGTAACTAATTCATACTGAGTTCTCATGCAATGAAGTAATTCTTCACAATTAAAAAGTTTCTAATCAAAATTGAGAACATACCAAACATCATATGCATTCACTAATTGTAAAGTATTATTCTACTACACATTCATAGAATTCTTTTTCTTTTCAATGGCAATGATCGAACATGGTGGGAATTTTTCCCAAAATTTCAATATCAATTCTAATCAAGCATAATTTTAGTTTCTTTCACAATCTTTCTAAAAACCTTCTTATATAAAATTAGAATTTTCATGGCATTCTATCTAATAATTTGCACAAATTTGAATTTCTAATTTCACATACTTTAATTTCACATACAACCTACCTCACAAAATTGTCATCTAACATGCATTTTATTCATCAATCACAAAATTTTAGCTTTTTCCTACAACATGCATCACATCAAAATTTTAGAGAGTAAATTAAGCAATTTGCATCTACCATGGTAATATAAATCTCCTAAACATACAATTAAACAACATATTAGAAAGTATATTGAAACACCCACATAATAGAAGATGTAATACCCCGCAAAATAGTATATAGCTATTTTGCATCATAATCCGTGCACAGTTAAGAATTGTACACGATTATGTATTTTTCTAATAATTGCTAGTTTTAATTGAGAAATTTCAGATATATTAGCCATTCTGAACCCAATGAGATGTACTTGGGATATCTTCTCAATTAAACCGTGGATTTGCCCCGATTGTTTTGACAAGACAATTTTTGGGAGAAAATAATAATTTTTATAAAATATATATATTTTTATAAATTTAAATTAATTTATTATGAATATATGGACATCTGTCTATATACATGTGTTTGATTGGACCGTATTGGATCATATATGATATACGACCTATAATTATTTTGAATGTGTGTGTTCGTATATATATTCTACAAGTTAAATACTTGAATGTATTTATATATATATATATATATATAGTAAGTCTATTAAGAGCTGGGAAGCTGGGATCCTTATCGAGAGCTGGAGTTTTCAACCATTCGATCGGGATTGATCCAGATCGAACAGCTCAGAAGAGATCCCGCTTAAGTTGGCTTTGTTGAGGGGCAAAAGGGGAAAAATTGAAACCCATATCTCTCTATCTTTCTCGTCTCCTCTCCCTACCGCTCTGTCTCCTCTCCCTCCCGCTCTCTCTTCGTCGAACAATTGAAACCCTAGCTTAAATTCCTAAAATCGAAACCCATATCTCTCTATCTTTCTCGTCTCCTCTCCTTACCGCTCTGTCTCCTCTTCCTTCCGCTCTCTCTTCGTCGAACAATTGAAACCCTAGCTCAAATCCCTACTTCCGAAACCCATATCTCTCTATCTTTTTCGTCTCCTCTCCCTCCTGCTCTGTCTCCTCTCCCTCCCGCTCTCTCTTCGTCGAACAAAGGAAACCTTAGCTCAAATCCCTACTGCCGATTTCTCTCTCTTTCTCTCTCTTCGAAGAGAAACCCTAGCCCCTAAATCGAAATCGATGAGCTTCTCTTGGAAGCAGCTCTACAAGGAGGTTTCCCAACTCACTTCACTCTCATGCCGTAGCTGCAGCTTAACAACTAGTACTATTTTGAGTCAAGAGGACAATGATGATGCCGGTGCTGATGGCTTCATGTTTCCTATGCCCAGTCCCAGGGCCTCTCACTCCCTCAACTTTGTTTCTGATTCCAATTGCCTTGTCCTCTTTGGTGGAGGCTCTGAGGGAGGTTAGCATATTCTTCTTCTTCTTCTATTGCCCTTTTCATTTTTTTGTGTTTCTGCTTTGCTTTGTGCTTTTGACTGACTGAGGACTCTGAATGGATGGATCATGGTTGTCGAGTAGATCTGATTGTTCTGGAGTAGCAGCACCAATGCAAATTATCATTCATTCATTCATTCATCTCGGGTGGAGCGTTGTTCTTAATGATGCATTCACAGTGGTTGTTTTTAAGTTAACAAACCAAAAAGAATAGGGAACCGTCAATTGAGCTAAATTTATACCATAATTAATAAACATTCCAATAGATTGGTACCAAAGTCCCAAACTTCCATCTACAATGATTCTCATCCTGTTGTGTGCACTAGTTGGGTTGGTGGATTTGATTAAACTCATAACTAGCTTCCTTAGGTGATAGTAATACTGGAATGGGTTTTGGGTACTTGCTTGGGTTGTCTCATACAAAACTGAACTAAAAACAGATTGTGGATTTGATAACTGTAGATTTGAAGTAAATAGTTATTGATAGATACTTTCGTTTATGATAACTATGGAGATGTTAACAGCTCATGCTTACTTCTTTATCATGTTGTTGTTGTTATCGTCGTCCTCATTTATATAAAACCCTCATCAGTAAAGATTAGATCTTTATGGGTATTACTTCCAAACTTTGAGTAGATATTGTTGAAATGAGTTAGATTGTTGTCGTCCTCGTTTATATAAAACCATCATCAGTAAAGATTAGATCTATATGGGTATTACTCCATTATTGAATCCAAACTTTGAGTAGATATTGTTGAAATGAGTTAGATTGTTGTTTGATAGAAAATCATCCAATGACAGTTAGATTGTTGTTTGAGAAGATTCCAGTTGTTTCTGGAGAGATTAGATCCATGCTCTTCTCCAATCCTAATGTATTCTTAGTTCTTAGGAAAGGATACTCCATGTTGTTACCTTTTTAGAATAGAAAGTTCATTTCAAGAACTTACTCTCGGGGTGCATTCTCAAGAACATGGTGAGATTACTTCTCTTCTTAGCATTTCATTTTTGAACATCAAATCAACAACTTTATTACAATAGTTCATTAATTAATTTCCATTCACTTGTTCAAACTCTTTATTGTTAATTAATTTGTCAGGTAATGTTTGCATCTCAAGAATAGTGTGTGGAATAAGAGGATCAGCTACAATATGTCAGGGAAGTATTCGATTCCCCAAATAGTCTGTTACATTCATGTGATTGTGAGTCTGCTTCCTTGTTGGATAACTTGGATTCTAGTTTTAAAAGTGATGATGAGATGGATTATGTTTATGAAGTTGCACACTATAAATCATTTATTTAATGATTTGTAGGAGTGACTTGTGATGAATTAATCCTATCTGAGCTTTATTTTCCCTAATTGGTTATAAGTGACGATGAGATGGATTATGTTTCTGAAGTTGCACACTATGATTTAATGATTAATAGGAGTGACTAGTGATGAAATAATCCTATCTGAGCTTTACGATTGTCACTTCACTGAATGTTGCTAAATTCCCTGACTCATATATAGTTAGTCTATTAAGAGCTGGGAAGCTGAGATCCTTATTGGGAGCTGGAGTTTTCAGTTATTCGATCGCGATTGATTGCGATCAAATGGCTCAGATTTGATCCCGCTTATCTTGGCTTTGTCGAGGGGCAAAAGAGGCAAAATCGTTAATTAATGTTCTTTAATACCAAATAGCACATTTGTTAAATTATATATATATAGACAATTGATTGAATTGAATATGGAGTGTACTTATGCTTAGGGGTTAAGGTTATTTCTTCTTGACCTAGGGTTTCATGGCTTAGGGTTAGGAGCTAACCCTCATCATTGATCACCATGAAGAGTTCTTCATGAAAAATCCAAGACACCTCTTGAAGTTTTCTAGCACCTAGTGTGTTGGCACTCATATCCACCACCCCCTTCCACTCACTCAACCCTACCCCATCCTCCACCCTTCATTTTGGCCGGCCCACACCCAAACCATAGCACCCCCATTTTCTATAAAATCCCCACTCCATTCACTTTTCATCCCTTCTTAGCTTGTTTTGTTCAAAAAAAAAAGAAGAAAAAAAAGGTTGAGTTTTTGAGAAGTTGTAGTAGAGAAGGAGAAGAGAGATAGCCAAGCAACTACACCTTGGTTGTAGAAGATCAAGTGAGCAAAGGAAGGGAGCAAGCAAGCTTACAAGGAGTCTTCCTGCAAAACCAAAGATGTAGGTGATTCTCTAAAACTCCAAGAACTTAATTTTTGTGTGTATGTGATTTTAGCATGTGTTAGTAGTTAAGAGAAGTATGGTTGCCATGTATGAATATTGACATGCTCAGAAAAAAATAGTTTGTATGGTAGAACAACCCTTTTCATGATTCTTTTGTGAAGAAACATGTATGTGATATGTAGCTTAAGAATTTCTAGCTAACAAGCGGCTTGGAAATTTGGACAAAAATTTTTATAACTTGTTATTCTATGAATCTAGAGCTCACATGAATTTTTTCGTAATATTTGGAGTCCATTTAGTAGCCCAAACACCCACTCAACGTTCGGACAGAAACACCTGAAAAAGTTGTTGTTTTGAGAGAATTTGTTACGCCTTTCAAAAATCATAACTCAGTATTGGTAAGGTATTTTTAGCTGAAGATTTTTATGGATGCTCTTGTATGTGTCTAAAACCATAGTATTAAATATCACACTTTTCTAAGATCGTTTGATGACTCAAAAAATTTCTAAGTTACAACTGGTCTGAAAGGCAGAAGTCGAATCTGTCTGTTTTGAGACTAAAATTCATCTATTCATAAATACTTGTTTGTGCATGATATTGCAATGAAATATTTTCAGTAGCTTGTAGTATGAGTCTACATCATGATTCTCAAATTTTAGAATTTTTAGATAGCATTTGATGGAGTTTCAAAAATAAATTGTATGTGGAGGTAAAGACCCTGTCAGAAAAGCAGTAGAATTTTTATGCTATGTTTGAAGAGTCATAACTCCCTGTGTATTATGAATCTAGATGCAATTTTTGTTCACAATATAATAGTATATGTTTAGTTTCAGAATCTCAAATTTCATGAGATTTGGACTTATGGTTGATTTGTTATTGAATTTTAAAGTAGACCAGGTTCAGCTTTAGCTCAGGTTAACTAGCCCGTGAATTTGTGTAAATCTGGAATTATGTGTCAAGAATTTGGAAGAATGATCAACTAGAGATTTGTAGTGGAGAGTCATAGCTTTCCAACACATCTGAAATCATGCAATTTCAGTTAGTGTATCAAAAGTTATGATTTTCTAAGATTGGGGCAGACCCAGTCTTAGTCGACGCCCTGTTTGTTAAATGAATCAATTTTTCCCTGTATGTGCACCTGATAGAAATTGGAATTTTTGAGGACTTTGATGAATAAATCTGAGGATTTGTTCAACTAGGAAGTTGTAGTAGACACTCCTACAGTCCTACCTTTCCATAGAACCTAGATTTATGTCTTTCCGATGAGGGAGTATGTTTTTATGCCGTCAGCAAGGTGCAGCCAGTGTGCGGGGAGTACACGGGCTGATGATTGAGAGACCTTTTAGAGCAATTAGATGGATGAATCGAATGCAGTAGTCAACTGAAAAGTTGTAGCCTAGACTCTTAGTTTTCCAAAATGGGTAATATCATGCAATTCCGAATTGTATATTGGAAGTTATGATTGTTACAAGTTCAGCAACCTGTTGTCTTAATCGACTCCAAACATGTGTTAACTCAGGGAACTTGAGTTCTATAAGGAATTTGAAGGAGTTGTCAACTAGGGGATTGCAGTAGAGTTTCCTATCCTTCTGGAAAACCTAATTTTATTGGATTCCGATGAGCGTAGTTTGAGTCGCTGCAACTGCTTATTATTGGAGTTTTAAGATGTTTTAAAGTATTATCCCTTCTAAGAACTTCATTTGGGACTTATATAAGATTGTTATGCTCAGTACTCATGATGGACACGCGAGTAAGAGAATAGCTATATGGTTGATTTGTGAATGATGTCTTGATGCCTGAGTCTGTCAATAATTGGGTATTGGTATTTACGTATGTTTACCTTCATTCACAAATTTGTATGCATCTAGTTGGGCGCCGATAGACTACTCGCTAAGAGTCACGGGCCGGGGATATGGTCGAAGACCTGTGAAGGTATTGAAAATCGGTGAATGTTTACTCACCGTGATTATTTGCTTTCTTGACAAGACCAGTCAGGCTCAACATTGTTTGATATGACATCGTGCATGATTTAAGTGATAAACACATTTTTCAGTAAACTGTATTTAATTAAGTTTTCTTTATTGTTCGCTTGAAAGACCGAACTGGTGTTAGGGGTAATTCCCTATAATTCGACTCGTTCTAAGAGTCAACACTAGGCGGTGTTAACTAGGGTTGTCTCTTCCTGTCAAAGGGATACGAGCTGTGTCTTTTTTCAATGGTTAAGAACACGAGAGTCGTATCTCGCTCTATTAATTCCTGAGGTATCTTGATAAGAACGGGATGTTCCCTTATTCTATGTTGGTAGCCACAAATGGACCATGGTGGATCTTCAGCGCAATGGGTATGCTACGGTATATCTGTAAGTTCGTCATAGCTTTTGAGAGAGGTCCGATGCAACGACTATTAGTGACAAACGGGACAGCTCCCCGAATTTTATAACCTCCTCAATCATGTTGTACTGATCAGGAACATGAACTGTACAATTGTCACACCCCGCTTTCCAAAAATACGGAATACGAGTACATGACATTGGCCCAGCGAATGACTAACGTCACTCATAATCTGTTTATCCGATCAACTCAACAATATAATCAATACAGAACAATTGCGCAAGTAATAATAATAATCTCATGAACAATAATTCTTGAATTGAAGCAATATAAAATATCCAAGTACAATAATCCAATATCTGGAAACACTAATAAAAATACGGGACATAAGCCCAATACAATAATAATCCAATCACAAATAGATAATAAGTCGCAATACATTAAAAACAATAAGCAACTAGAAAGCATTAGATCTTTAGAATCTTTGTTCTCCCAACCTAGCAGGCAATTCTCCTTCATTACTTGTGAACACTTCATCTAAAAAAAGGAAAAAAATTGTCCTTAGAGCAAGTCATGCACAGCAAGTAGAGAAAGTAGGGAACAATGGAATAACAGTATAACAATGAATCAATGGATCAATAGGAATCAATAACATGGCACGATAATCAATATCACGGTAATTGATACAATGGCTATAAAAAATGGTTCAATAATCAGTAACGGTAATCAATGATCAATAATGGTAACACATAGCCAATATTCGATACCAATAGGAACAATAATGAACAAAATGCAGTGTCAATATCGTGCGATCCTTAAGTCTATTAATCATTTTAATCCTAACTAATATAGCATTTTATGCGTCCCATCTATTTACCACATGGTTGCTACATACAAACAAGTTACGTTTTAGACTTAGTGGTGGGTTTTATAGTTCATATACTCGGCAACGGTAATCAATATTCAATAGTAACCGATGACCGAATCAATCGAAATAATGTAGTCAGTAATCTACAATTAATCGATGACCGATATGACCAATAGACCAATAGACCAATAGACCAAAAATAGGAAAACACGGGCCCCTCCTCCGAGTACAATCCTTATATTGTCCACTACTAAAATCAACCCTTATTTTATCGATGCAACAATACAATATGCAATTTAAGATATGAGATGAACAATAGTATCAATAGGAGAACAATAGGACGATAACATGAAGTGGGACAAATAGAATGATGACAATAATTCATTAGGATCATGCAATCCAACATATATACATTAATTCATGCAATATTATGATATAGGAATAATTAATCTATTAAAATCTGAACTATAAAATTCTGGACAGTAAGAGTAGTCTGTACAAAAATACAGTTTTCCGTTGTTTCAGAACTCAAAAAGTGAATCCGTTAGAAATTATAGAAACTAGACTTCCACACGGTTCAACAGTAGCTAGGTCAATCACACCATTCTTTACAGATTTCATGTTCAGGCTTCAGCATTATGTTATTATGATTCTAGAATCAGCCAAAAATCCAAATAAAATTCATTAAAAATATTTTCTGCACTCCTAAACATGTTAAGAAACAAACTGGAGATTTTCATAGCAAAATTTTATCATTTGATCATCTTTTTTACTGTTTAAACATGGAAGATACGAGAATCTAAAAATCTGAAAGTAAAAACACAGCTGTAATAAAATGGGGATAACTTTTGCTACACAACTCGGAATCTAGAAATTCAAGATCTTTTGAAAACTAGAAAGATAAGGCTACAACTCATATTCAGAAAGTAATTCATTTTAAGATCGTTTACTATTTCAAAAACAGTAGTCAATATACAGGTCAGTAAGCAATATACAGGATTTTGGGTAGTTTTCTTGAAAATAAATTAAATTAACACGATGGGCATCAATTCTTTAGTCAATAAATTGTATAATCAGCATGATGGATATCAAAACATGATAAATAAAATTAGAACACGCTCATACATCAATTTATCATCAATCAATCATCAATCGATCAAACAACATACAACCTATCAATTGTCTCTACAATAATTTATTTGTGTGATGGTTATATGAACAACCATATTATTAATTCTATATGTACTCATGAAATCCAAACTTTAGAGTCAAAAGTGGCACGATATCAAGAATATTGGGGTTAGTCGTGTAAACCCTCAATAGACCCAACGAAGTGATGAATAATGGATAATACGATAACAAAAAGATCTGCTTGCAAGAGTTTCAACAAAACTTGAATTTGATACAATTAACAATTCAAGTGGACGGTGACTTGCCTGTAAGACGGCAAAAACGAATACCAAGAATAACTGGATAAGGATCCTGAAGCAACGAACCACAAACACCCAAATTATGTGTACGATACGTGCACACAATGAGACAACTAATAACAACAAGAGTTCACAGCAAGAGCAATGTCAGCAATGGCAACAAGGGGCTAGGGGATTGGCAACGAGGCGTCGCAGGCGGGGGCGTCGATGGGGAGCGACGGTGTCGAGGGGTGGCGCATCGTCGATCGGGAACATGGGTCAACGAAGGGGGCCGTCGAAGGCAGGGCGGCTCGGGGTTGGGTCAAGATGACGTCGAGAGGGGAAGGGGGAGGGTCTACAGTGGTTGAGGGCGGAGCTCAAGGTGATCAGAAGGGGTGCTCACCGGAGATGGCACCGGAGAGAGGAGGTCGGGGAGGGTGGTTTGGCTGATGGGCGAGGAGAGAGGAAGGGGGATTCGGGATTGGGTTCAGTTTGGGGAGAAAGAAAGAGGAGAGAAGAGAGAGAAACTCGAGGAGAGAGAATAGATGGCTATTAGGGTTCAAAATTGCGTAATTTTTATGGTATGCATTAAGGTTGTATTTATAGGGTACAATTAGGGTACTGGGTTGGTGAATTAGGGTCCAATAATAGCGGATTTGGGTTAAGAACTAATGAAATTGGATTTTAGGGTTCAATTAAGAGAGTGGTTTGAAGACAATAGGGTTCAATAAAAAATACCCACAATTGAATAAAAGATAATCGAATCAACAAGAATGGCCCGATCAAGAAGGACGAAGAATTTCATGAACAAATTTACTCAAAAAGAAAATAATCAAGAAAGAACAATAGGGTGTTTAATATATATATATATATATATATATATATATATATATATATATATATATATATATATATATATACACACACACACACACACACACACACATTAAATCAAATAGTGAAATGCATATAAAATTGAGCATGTTCGGGCTTAAAACAAAATAACAATAATAATAATACTAATAATAATGATAAAAATAATAATACCGATAACAATAATAATAACAACAATAATAACAAATATTAACACTAATAGCAATAAGAATAACAATAAAAATCAAAATAACAACAATAATAATGATATACATCAAAATAGAAAGTTTAACAAATTTATTAAAATCAGAAAATTAATAATATAAATAGTTGATCAATTAGGGATAGAAAACCACTATTCGAAATAAATATAGATTTCGATTAGAAAAGATTTTAATAGAAGATCCAAATCGAATCTAACACAAAATAAATTTACAAAAATTCAAATTATAAAAAATATGCAGAAAATATTAATTATCGGGAATGGGGGTTACAACAATTGTAGAAGGCATTGCATGGCGAGGGTTCAAAATCTTGAAACTGGAGGAAACGGCTTGATCTGGAATGTATGTAGTATGGGATGCATGCGTATCCAGAGTCTCGCTAACATTAGATTAAGTGCATCCATTCTGTACTCTGTAAATTGCATTAGACATCAGGTCATGGCATACACAAACACTGGAAAATTAGGATGCACGTTTCTTTTTCTATTTAAGATGGTTTGTGGGTATGCAAGTTGGTGATCGCTGTTTCTCATCAGCATTGCGTCAGTAGAATTACTAACGTTCCCCACCTTTTAGGTACTGGTCCTACCATACAAGCAGATGCAAAAATAATCAGAGTCGCACAGCAGGAGACTCAAGCCAAGGGGCAAGTCTCAGGGAAGCAGATTGACCACTCAATGGAGTCGGCAGAGATCAGTCAATTATCATTCTGGAAGACAGCTGATGGCTTTACAATTGGAGTCTATAAATAATTGTAAAAGTTGCAATGAGTTAATGTAATTTGTGTTTCTTGTTCAAGAACAGAACAACAGTTTTAATTAATGATGTAATGATCTTATTTGGCAAATAAAAGTTTTAAAATTTTCGTGTTATTTACTGTGTTGATATGCATTTGAAGGCAAAGATTCTGATTGTGTCGTGGATGTCCGGTAACGAGAATCCGAGGCGTTACAGAAGAGTATTAGAAGCACAATCCCCTCACAAAAGCACTCCAAGAATCCACCGAAAAGATCAACAGTAAGCAGACCTGAAGCCCTCTGCCTAACTTTTTTTTTTAATATAATAATGAATTGTGTATGGGATGATTTAGTTTAGGGGGGTAATTATAGGTTAATGGGTGGTTATTGAAACTAATTGCCCACTAATCCTACAATCTCTCTCCACTCACTCCGTGACAGCCGCCCTCCCTTTCTTGGTGTGCACATTGCACGTGTGCACGTGCACGTGTTATTTTTATTTTTAAATTAAAACATATGTTAATATCTATAATATGTATTAAATTTAATTAAAAGTTAGAGTTTTCATGCATGAATAAAATAGACACATACCTAGTCCATAATTTTAATTTTGAAAGAGAATGCAATTAATACATGCACTGCAAATACGTGCGGCGCACGTATAACAAATATTCAAATATGAAATTGATTTTATCAACGGGAAAATGTTTATAAATAATCGAAATATAGCATACTAAAATATATTTCATTATATATATACCATAATGTAATCAATACGTACATCGAAAAACATTTGCACCGCACGTATAAAATATTTTAATCAAAATAAGAGAAAATTGAATTTACGTTTATAAAAAAAATTTGCAAACATCATAAAATAAATAATTGAAACACATAGAAAAATATTGTACGTAACGATAGAATATACGTAATTGACACGTGCATCGATAACACGTGCAAAGTACGTAAAAACACAAAGATTTAAAATTAATATTCGAGTTGTCTAAAAATAGGATAAAATAAATTTTGAGATAACAGAAAACATATAAATAACCAGAATATAAAATACGTGTGACATTTATATAAAAATACATTACGAATATTATACGTAACAATACGAAATACACGTGCGTAGCACACGAGGGTAAAATTGTCATTACTCAATTATGCGGGGTGTTGCACTCCCCCCCCCCCCCCCAGAACAGTTCTATCCTCAGAACTTACTAGGGTAAAATTTGTATTTTGTACACACCAAGGAAAATACCATTATTGAATATAGGAAAAACTGCGGACATTAAGAAAATAAATGTAGTATAAAAATAAGCAATGTAGAAAAAACAAGGCAAACTTATATAAAAAAACTATGAGTGTCAAAATTTATAAGAATGGAACAAGAAAAACTAGAGAAATAGCATAAGAAAAGAAATGTGACCATAAAGACATGATAGATTAAGAGAAATTTTCGTACAAAATAATAGAGTATTAGATGAAAGAAAAATATTAATTAAGTTGTTACTTGTGGAAGAGTTTGGAAAACAAAGCGATTGGAAAGAAATAAGAGAAGCATAGTCAATAAATTATTAGTAGTCTTAGTAATCGAAAATTTAGAAAAGTAATAAGTGGTAGAATAATTAAAAATCACGACCCGAACTAGTATTATATGATAAAAATTGAATTAGTAATTTTAAGAGAAGACTATTGGATAAGAGTTTGAAAATATACGTGCTTGAAGTTTAGTATAGACAATATAAGATAAAAATGATTCTGTATAACAAGTTAATATCATAAAATATTTTGTAAAGTAAATACAATATATATATATATATATATATATATATATATATATATATTTAAAATTAAAAGATATAGAATATTGGTTGGTATAAATCCAAATAATTTCGAATTGTCAAGTAGAGCAAGAAAAACCAACATACAAAGTTATATACGTATATAGGCGTAAAATTTAAAGGGTGAAACAAACAGTCTTATAATATGAAAATTATAAATAGTTTATAGGAGTAAAACAAGATATCATAGTAGTAAAAGTAATAACACATTATTGAAACAATACAAAAACTAATTATATAGAAATAAATTATGAATCGCAAACAAATGTATAAATAAGAAGAGTTTTATATATATATAATTTTTTAGGTGAGTAGCCACCAAATCTAAGATAAGTTAGCAGCAAAATAAAATACGATAAAGTGGTATGAAATGCTAACTTATGTAAAGATTCAAAATAATTAGAAGAAGATAGCAAGATAGTTGATATTAAGTAGTAAATACGCAAGTAGGATATATATGGAAACCAGTATAAATAATAAGGTAATAATTTAATGCTAGTTTGTAAAATATTATAAAATGGTATAAACTAGTACAAAAATAGAATAGTGGTAAGTAATATATGTAGAAATAACAGTGAGGGTTATTAAAGTAGAAAATCTCCTTCTGTTGTGGGTTCGCCTCGTTGGTGTCCAACTGCAGGCTTGCCTCCTTGACATCAAGTTGTAGAATTGCCTCTACGACTTCCGATTGCAGTTTTCCTTCTAGACTTTCGATTGCAGACTTTGCCTTCCCACCATCCAGTTACGGTTTTCCTCCATTGATGTCTAGTTGCGGATTTGCCCTCTCGACACCAGGTTGCACCAAAACGGGAGGTGGAAAGATGTACTAGGATATTGGATGTTTAATAAAGTATGGTGTTACATTTTTGAAATTGGGATATAAAAATAGACGTAGAAGTTGTGAATGAAATTACAACGTCGAAATATTAAAACAGATGTATAGATTTTAAATATAGAATATATAAAATTAGTAGTATTGAAAAGGATTTACAACATTAAGATGAAATAGTATGAAATATATGCATGGGTTGAAAATACGAATGAGAACAATAATTAAGTAGTTTAGTAAATTAGGATAACAAACATAAATAGTTATAAAAATAATGTGTCTAGTAAGTATGTTGAAATGCATGATATATGTAGTAACCAAGGATGTAAAAATAATAATAATATAAAATTGAAATAAAATAAAAATATAAATGGTGAGTGTATGTATAATATTAGAAAAGCTATAAAATTAATAAGTAGCGATTAATAGAAAAAGGTGAATATAACAAAACAAATTAGCAAATATTATGTAATAACAATAGTATCGAATATACGCTATAAGACAAAATGGTATGTCATATTCATATGAGTAGAATATTTCAATCTTGGAAAAATTAGAGCATCGTAAAAATCAAGTATTTGTAAAGTGAACATAAGCATACAAATTTGAATTTTCAAACAATCCAATAGAAATAATAATCAAGGAAAATGATAGTCATAATAATAATTTAATAAGTAGTAGCTCAAAACTTAATAGAATTCGTAAGAGTAATAGCAAAAATAAATAGGTAACGTAAAAGCACATAAAAGAAACATCAAGAAAGAAAATGAGTAAGTCAAACTTAAAAGATTAAGACTAAGGGTTATAGATAAAATAATAAATATCAAAGGGAATAAATAGTATAAGAAAATATTTATTTGAAAATTATTAAATGTTAAAGATGAAAAGTTCTATGAGAAAAATCCACGAAGAAAAAAATAAAATATAAAAATGAGAAGTGAGTCTAAGTGCAAGGTATCATGAATGTAGGTTCAAACCAAGGAAAATATGCTCGCATACAATATCATATCAATTGTATACGAGGGGAGTATCATGAATGCAAGTTCTATAACTTCATTCACTGGGTCGGGGTTATCAGCCATCTTATAGGAAAAGGGAGGAGAAGACATCAGTGTATAGAGCAACACAAATGTAAATCAATTTACATTTAAATCTCTATAAACTGAACTCACACTTCTAATGTCCACCCTAATATGTCGTCCTTGTAAATTTGTACTACTCATTGAAGTTGGGCTCTGATACCACACTTTAACGCCTCGAATTCCAAAATACGGTAATTCGTAACACAACATGATCTTTACTTCATTTCGTACAATTTTACAAGGAATTTAACAACTTTTTATGTACAACACTGTTCATTTTACATCAACGCAGCGGCATAATAAAGATTGCAATACAAAATATGTACAATTTAAACATCAACATTTAAAACTGTCTTTAGCTTCAAATTCATCTTTAAGTATTTGCCAATCCAAGCCCTACATTGAACATTGTGGGCACGCCAGTTGCTTACAACCAACGCAATATTATAAAACAGCGATCCTCGCTATGCCGTAATATAATGATTCTTTATACTTTAGCAAATACAAACTTGAATGTAAAACAAGGTGTGAAAAGTGACTATCCTAAATATGTCGGTGTATGATATGACTTAAATGCCTAATGCAGATTTATGCTACGATGCACTAATGCATACTTGTTCGGATTCTATGCATCTCATACTACAAAGGTCTGAGGACAAGCCATTACGTATTCCACATTATAGGATTCAATCCCTCGTCATGCAAAACTACTCGGTACAAATCAAGTTTTAGACATTTCACGAGTACAGATCCCAGCCCTGGAGTCCACCGTCAAGCTTATACAGAATTCCTCGTCATGCGAACATTCTGCAAGTGTCCCTCTAGCCCTGGTATACGCATATACACTGGAGAACGCCCTCCCATCCTCCCGACTATTCATGACCCTGGAGTCCACCGTTAAACCAATCATAGTCCCGGATTTAATTAAGGTTTGTCTCCATCACAAGCAACCACAGTCACGGAGTCCACCGTCAAACTCGATATATAGTCCTGGAGTCCACTGTCAGACTATATAGAGGCAATCCACTTACGTTTGCCAAAGTTTTGTTACATCTCCAACTAGTGCATGACCTTAAGTTTTAATTTTAATCATCACAGCCTAGAGCTAGCTTACCCTACCGAACTTAAGCCAACACGAGAGACAGTCAGTCCAAACTGGCTACTTCCCACACTATTAGTTCTTAAATTTTATTAATCATAACTGCCGGTTTCTAAGGGTCTTTCCTAGCCTCTAGATTCCAACAACCATCTCACTCTAGAGATCAATATAGGTTACATCTAACCTCAACAACAATATTTCAACTTCTATTCAACACTTCTCTTCATTCATGAAGCATTCAACTTTTCAAATCATAATTTTCAATCAAATTTCTCATATACAACTTTTAAATTAACAAGACAAACTAATCACTTCCAAAATTATCTCGAAACTCATTTCTTCAAAATTAACTATTTCCAACAAATAACCTGTATCTCAATCAACACTTTTCTTCAATTAACATCGTTTATTTTTTGTATAAAAATTCATTTAAAATCATCACATAAATTTCTTGATTTTTTCCAATTCAAACTTTGCCTTTAAATTTCGAAAGAAATAATTTTAATATTTTCAACCATATTTACTTTGAATTCGAACTCCAACCTACAATAAACATAACATGCCTTTTAGATTATCACAAAAGATTTCTTGAGTAATGTAAAATTACTCCAAATTGTTCTAGTATCAATTTCATGAATTTTTTGAAGTTTTTTACCTTTTAAAAATATTCAAAATCATCAAAAAAAATATTTTTAATCCCAAACTGTAGCACCCTGGATCCCCGTTACCGGACATCCGTGACACAACCAGAATCTTTGCCTTCAAATGCATCTCAACACAGTAATAACACGGAAATTTAAAACTTTTTATTGCCAAATAAAATCATTACATCATTATCTTGTTCTTAAACAAGGAATACAAATTACACTAAAGTATTACAAATACTATTTTGTAACAGCTATCGTCTGCCACCCAGAATGATGGTCAACTGCTCTCTACTGGAAGCTCCACCGAGTGGTCATGCTGCTTCCCTGAGATGCGCCCTGTAGCTCGAATCTTCCACCGCGCTACTCTGATATCCCTGCACCGGCTCGAATGGTAGACATGTACACTGCCACTCCACTTGAATGCCCTGCTTGTCTTGAGTCCTCATGCACTCGCGACCCGGTATCCAGCACCTAATTGAGTGGGCACGTCAGTACATATACTGACGCAATGCTGATAAGAAAACAACGATCTCCAACTAGCAATCACAATCATCCTTTGATAAAAACAGAAACGTGCATCCTAATTTCCTAGTGTCAGTGTATGCCATGACCTAAAGTCTAATGCATAGTACACAATGTACAGAAAACAGATGCACTTAGTCTAATGTCAGCAAGACTTTGGACAACCATACATCTCATACTACATACGCTCCAAATCAAGCCGTCTTCTCCAGTTTCAGGATTTCGAACCCTCGCCATGCAAATATATTATACTATTGTACTCATCCTGTTCCTGATAGATACAATCATGGCTGGTGAATCCTGCAATTATCACTGTTAAACATAGTGGTGTTCCCATTTGCCACTAGTGCCCCAATCCGGTCTGGATCACACCAAATACCGTGACGATCTTACATATACACAACCTCATATCTATGACACCGAAGATCCGTGGGACAGTAGCCCCAGGGTCCATTTGTATCCACTCAACATAAGAACATGACGGCATCGAAGGTCTAAGTCTCCCTATTCGATAGGAACCCTCCCTTCTTACCACGGCACTTCAGGAATCAACAGTGCGAGATACGCACAGCAACACGTATCCCTAATAACAAGAAGAGACAACCCTGGTTATCACCGCCTAGTGCTGGCCCTTAGAACATGTCGAATTATAGAAAATCACCCCTAACATCAACTCGGTCTTCAAGAAAAAAGTAAAGAAATGCAATATGAAATAACATTGGTTGCTAAAATATGCGAGTTGTCAAATCATGCATAGTGTCTAAGGAATGATTGAGCCCCAACGATTCTATCGAAAATGACTAATCACGGCGAATCGACATTCATCGATTGCCAACACCTCTGTAGGTCTTAGACCTAATGTCCCTGGCCCGCGACCCTCAGCGAGCAATACAACGGCACCCCAAGATAGTGCCTCATACCCTGAAATAGAGGTGAAACACACACAATTTACTAATATTCAGTCATTAACAGACCTAGACATTAACACATTCTATACGAGGTAGAAAACCTAGCCTATCAACCCCAAACACTGGTGATCCGATCTCCATCGGTCGCCACCACCTCCATCTTAGGTCCCATACAGTATCCTGACCCGCGGTCAACCTTCTCTCGGTAAACGATCTGACGGCACACAGGAAAATCACTATCTCTCGAGGTGGAAGATAAATCAATCACAATACTTGTCGACTAGGTTGATAGTCCTAGGGTATCACAACCTAGACTAGCTCCAGGCTATACTAGCTACGAGCCCCACATACAACAAATCGACCATAACTATTCTCTCAATTTACTCATGTGTCCACCATGAGTACCAAGCACAAGAATCTTATCCAAGTCCCAAATAAAGTGCTTAATAGGGATAATCATTCAATCATCTTAAAACTCAAATCACCTTATAGTCATAAATCCTGTAGCATGTAGAAAATTCCATAATTGATGCTACACTTAACAGAAACAAAAAAAAAATAGACTTTCTGGAAAGGTGGGAACCTCTACTACAGTTTCCTAGTTGACAACTTTCTCAAATTCCTTACAGAACTCAAGTTCCCTGATTTCAAACACAAGCTCGAAAACGAACAAGACAGCAGGTTGCTGAAACTTGTAACATTCATAACTTCCAAAATACAAACTAGAATTGCATGATATTACCAAGCTAAGACCCTATACTACAAGTCTCTAGTTAACAATTTCTTCAAATTCAGCCATCTAGAAGCTATAAAAACCCTATATATATATCTCAACTGTGCATTCCTCCATACAATTGCTACATCTTGCCATCAACATAAAAACTTGTTCACTTGTTGGAATCACTTGATTCTAGATTCTATGGAAAGCTATTAGTGTCCATTACAACTTCCTAGTTGAACACATCCACAGATTCATCCAATTTCTATTAGTATACACACAGGAAATGAGTTTCCCTTACAAAAAACCAAATCCTTCAATTAAGACTAATTCTGCCCCAATCTTAAAAAAATCATAACTTTCAAACCCCAAACTGGAATTGCATAATTCAAAATATTTTGGAAAGCTAAGACTCTCTACTACAATTCTCTAGTTGATCATTCTTCGAAATTCTCAACACATAAATCCAGAATTCCATAACTTCACTGACTACTCAAATTCTGAACTGAACTGAACAAACGGTACTCAAAAGTCAATATCAATTCAACAACAAGTCCAATACTTATGAAATTTTAGATTCAGTAACTAAACATATACAAGAGAAATACCCCAAAATTTTAGCTCATAATTCCTTATACATTAAGAGATATGAATTTTCAAAAATAGATCAATTTCAGTCATTCTCAAACACATACGATAGCTATGTCCTTCTCGCTACGCTGTTTTCAATGGATCGAATGAAGCACCAAATGTTCTCCAACAATTCTCAAATTTGGTACACTAATAGTAGACATATAAAATATGCTACATTTAAAATTTCATCACAAAATTTCATACCAATTGAGAGTTATGAATTTTTAAAGTCCAACTTTCACTCTCAACAATAGCAGATTTTCCGTTGACCCGGTTGAACAAACAAATACATAAAAATAGAAAACAAATTTCAGAAACTCTGAAATTTGGAATAAAAGTTTTTAACATATACATCTAACTTTTCCTTTCAGGTTCCAACTCAAAATTCCTCATAGATATCAAGTTATGAATTTTTATACTCGACTTAATTTACCTAAAAAACTGCAGATATACCCCGTTTACTGATTTCGGAAATTAAATTTGTAAACCCTTAAAATAAACTCTAAAAATTCCAAAATAATTCTAGCTTGCTCCTAACATCATCATCGTTCAATAAAAATTTGGTATCGAAATCCCATCATATCATCAAATAACAAAAAATCTCTATCATAACTAGTTCTTAAGCTCTATTTGCAAGATTCTTATTCTACACCGATTCTACTATCTCAATTTAACCATAACAATCTTCTCAAGATTAAACTATCATTCAAGCATTCAAACAAACATCACAAGCATTATATCTTCATAAATAAAATTAAAAATAATAAAGTTTAGAGAATACCCACAAGTCAATTGAAGAAATGAAGAACTTCTTGCTTCTCGCTCCTCCTCCTTTGCAATTCTTCTTCTCCATCTCCTCCTAGTGCTTTCCTCTTCAACCTACAAGAGTAAATCAAACTCTCTTTCTCTCTTTCCTGATAATAGGAGAAGTAGGAGAAGTGGAAGAAGATGGAGGTGAAGGTTTTTGGGTGAAATGAGATGCAGATGGGGGTGGATTTGGAGGCCGTCCATGGGGGAATTTTGGGTTTCGGCTGCTCCTTGAGTGTAGGTCAGTGGAATTTGGGGAAGGGAAAAAGAGAGGGTGAGGGGTTGAGTAATGAGGGTGAGGGATTTTTATTAGACTTGGTGTGAGTCTCATACATACTACATAGTATACACACACACACACACACACACACACACACATACTTTTATTAAATATACATACATACACTCCAATATACATATGTATACATACAAATATATATAAGTACAGACATATACATATACATATAAAAATACATACAAGTATTCATGTATATACATCATCTACAATCCAGTCGAAATATACATACATTCATATATGTATGCTTACAAATAAAATATTTATTTGTAGAATATAAGAATATTGTATAAAAATATTATTTTCCCAAAGATTATCTTGCTAAAACAATCGGGACAATACACACAATTTATTTGAAAAGATATCCCAAATGTACTTTATCTGGTTCAGAATAACTAATATATCTGAAATTTCTCAATTAAAACTAATAATTATTAGAAAAATAAATGATCGCGTGCAATTCTTAACTTTGCACGGATCATGATGTAAAATAGCTATATGCTATTTTGCGGGGTATTACACAAACGACAGCCCCTGGCTCGAACCAGTGTCAGCAGCCAAGAACCCAAGCGCCAACCCACTGAGCTGACCTCAGCTCTTAGTTATAAAACACTCTGGTTCCTTAAATACCCCAATATCCTTCATTTCACATTTTTTAAAAAAAGTTGAAATAATAACAGAGCATACCCCCACTCGAACCAGCGCCAATAGCTAGGTGACAAAGCACCTACCCACTGAGCCGAAGCACTGATCACAACCTATATGAATTTACATTCATTAAGAACTTAGTCTCGGCCTATTTCATTTATTTAAAACATGAACTGTAACCCCTGTTTTCGCAAATACATTTTTTCTGTATTTAAAATTTTTGTAAATTAGTTTTCCGCTTTCATTTTTCTTTTTTTTTTTGCTAAAATTTATTTTTGAATCTTTCATTAAAGCCTTTTTTTTCAATAATTTTATTTGTAACTATTTCCTATGATTTTTATACAAATCTTATTATTGTTATTATTACTTTGATTTCTATTATTATTACAAAGACTGTTATTATTATTACTATTATTATCTTTTATCATTTTTCTTATTATTATTATTGTTATCAGTATTATTATTATTACTGATATTTTTAATACTATTATTTATTTTTATCATTGTTATTGTTATTGTTTTTATCATTATTATTAATATTTCTATAAAATCCTAATTGTATATTTTATTGGTTATTGTATTTTCCCAAAAACCCGTTAATACCCTAACCCATTTCCCTATTTTTCCCTATTGGATTTTACTTTAAACCGAATTACCCTATTCTATACCCATTAAGCCAAACACCATCCAAAACCCATCATGCCCATTACTTTAACCCTACTGGATCCTTCACTTGACCCTATACCCGTTACTTAAGCCAATATCTACCTACCCTATCAGCTGTCACTTACTCCCCAACCCTAAAAGCTCTATATACCCATATATATACAACCTCCTACTTGCATGCCTGTTCATCTTCTTTTCAGCCGCCCTACCTCCTATATACCCAACTCCCGAAGCCCCGACCACCTCCTATCTCTCTCGCGTCCATCCCTCAGCCCCGTGCAGCCCTCATCCCGAGCCTCCTGTCACCGAGACCCATCCCCTGTGCGACCCCGCACCGCATTGATTCCCCGGGTCGCCCCCTGCAGTTGTCAACAGCGGCCATCCCGAGCGCCGCCCACCTTGATGCCGCCCTGCAAGCCAACGACCCACACCCCCTGCCTCTCCTCCGGTGTGCCCTCGATGCCCTGTGTGCTGCTCCCTCCTCACGGTGACAGGAAAACAAGCAGCAGCGACCGCACCCCGTGCTTCCACCTGTAGCCGCCACCTTGCCGCCCTGCACCTCCTATAGTGCACCACCCCTTGGCCGTCCCCGATGCCGTCTTGTGTCGTTATCGCAGTCCCCGATCTCTCTCTCTCTCTCTCTTGGGTTCTTTGCCGTGTTTGTGTTCGTGGTTCGTGTTCGGAGTTTGTTATTGTGTTCGTGGGTTGTCTTCATGTTTGGGTTCGTCGTGTTCTTGTTTGTGGTTCGTGGGTTGTACGATCGTTGCGTTCGTGCCCCAGGAATCCGTTCTCGTTATTCTTGCTTCTTGCACCACTTTCATCGTCGTCTCTCAGGCAAGTAACTTATATTCTTTTCTTTATATAATACAAGTACTAAATACCGCATGTAGTGTAGTTGTGTTCTAAAGACAATTCGTGTGTGAAACCCCTTGTTGATATTGTCTTTATTGTGTTGATTCGACCATAGTTGCCTCACGACATACATGACATGAAATAACCTAGGGTTGACCACTTCTTGTTGTATATATGTGTGTTGTTCATATGATATCATGTGCTCGATCGTGTTATTCGTCGTAGACTTGTTGTGGACTTGTGAAATATCCTATACCATGTTGTTTGGACATCTAGTACACTATAATTCATATTTGGTTATGTTTTGGATGAGTTTCGGATAAACTAGCGGATTTTGTGCATATGAGATATTTTCTGTTTTACCGGTTTCCTGTCTTTGATCGGTATTTTAGACCCGATTAAGGTTAGTATTTGAAAATATTTTGTGAACATGATTTGTAAAGAATTATGTCTATTTTCCAACCTTCTAACAGATCTCAGTTTCTTTTTATGATTTGTGAGTTATGTCTATTTGACTACAGAAGTGTAGAGAGATTTTCAGATTTTATTTTCTATGAATTCTGAAGAGTAATCTATTTTTATCATGATGCTAAAAGTATTATTTTGATCCAATATTTTACACAATACAACTATACTTGATTGGATTAACCCTGAATTTTGTGAATTTATTTGATGAGTTTTACAAACCGTTCTATGTTTCCAAACAATTACTATACATGCAGAATTTTCATACTGTTCAGTAAAGAACCTTATTTTTTACCTAATTCTACTTGCTGTTTGTAAAATATTTGTGGTATGAAAGTTAGCCTACTGAATCTATTTTACCACACTTTTGACGGATTTGGATTTTGAATTATGGATTGTAAGATATTGTTGTTTTTCGTACTGCAGTGTTTATGATTCTAGATTTACAAAATTACTGCATCTTGATGTTTTCTGATTTTTTTTTGACTAAATTACTTATATTGAAAAATCATGAAAATTTATATTCTAATGCTACACATATAGGGGAACACCCCAAACTTTTCGTGGATTTAATTAATGAGTTTTCATGCTGTTTTCCTGACTTTGAATACAATCTTTTGATTTCTGGATGAACATATTTTTTGGTTTCAATTCAGTTTGACTCATGTTCTTGTGAAACACTATATGACTTATATATATTTACTGGATTCGGCCGGGAGTCTATTTTCTAGACCTTTTGACGGATCTAGGTTTGCATGTTTGTAGCAACGGGAATCCCAGCTTTAGTGCAGTACTGTCTTGCTGTCCTGAACTAGAATTCTCGTTGTCCTAGTTTTTTATGTGTTGTCTTTCACCTATACATGCTTATCTTGCAACCTGAACTTGTTACTTGATCATACCATGTTATTCCTGTCCTATTTATGATACATACATGCCTGTTTGATAATAATAATAAACAACCAAGTCGGGGTTTAAGGGAAAGATCTAATAGTGGAAAATACAGAAACGTGTACTCGGAAGGAGATCCACAGATCCTACGTGATTACTTGATACTTGATACTTGACATGTGATTACTTGATACTTGCACGCTTGACACGTGATTACTTGCCACTTGCACAACTTGGCACGTGATACATGATACATGATACTTGGAGCTTAGAGCTCGATATTTAATACTTGTCCCTGAGTACACTGCTCTCTATGATCCACTATGAAATCTAAAGCAAAATTGTTTGAATGTAGCAACCATGTAGTAAAAACTGGGATGCATGAAGTTCTACCTAGATAGTAATAACTACAAGACTTGACCATGACACTTGAACATGATACATGATTACTTGATACTTGATATTTGATACATGATACGTGATACTCGACACTTGTTACTTGTTACTTGATTACATGATACTTGTTTACTTGACACTTGATACATGCCACTTATACTTGTTCATCTTGCCATGCTAGTTGTTATATTTTGTTATCATGCATATTCCATGTTAATAGTTATCTTTTCTCATGTACTTGTATTCTGCACTACAAGCCGCCCGTAACTTGCACTGACTGGAGTTTGTTTTCTTTTTCCTTTTCCTGCAATTTACTAAATTGCAGATTTTGGAGAACAGTTGCCAGATGGAGTTGGTGACATGAGATACTAGTTACTGAAATTTTGCTATAATTATTTCTTGTTGCTTATTTGAACAATTGTATTTGATTACTTAGATTTATTGGATGTGACCCAAGATATTGACTTATTCAGATTTGGATTATTTGATGTTATAATATTTTGGTTTGTTGGTATTTTGATTCATTTATGCATGCTTGGTTGACTTTTTCTTGCTTTTGACTCTGATTATTCTTGTGAAATGTTGTAAAGATTCCAAACAGCTTATGGATGATGAAAATCATTCGCTGGGCTTAGTCACGTATTCGTATTTCGTATTATCTTTTTGGGAAGCGGGGCGTGACATGAACGCTCAACTAATTCGATCCATCACGCTCTTTTTGTTCTCATTCTACACACTGTAGAATATCCAGTAACTAATTCATACCGAGTTCTCATGCAATGAAATAATTCTTCACAATTAAAAAGTTTCTAATCAAAAGTGAGAACATTCCAAAAATCATATGTATTCGCTAATTGTAAAGTATTATTCTACTACGCATTCATAGAATTCTTTTTCTTTTCAATGGCAATTAACATGGTGGGAATTTTCCCCAAAATTTCAATATTAATTCTAATCAAGCATAATTTTAGTTTCTTTCACAATCTTTCTAAAAGTCTTCTTATTCAAAATTAGAATTTTTCATGGCATTCTATCTAATAATTTGCACAAATTTGAATTTCTAATTTCACATACAACCTACCTCATAAAATTTTCATCTAATATGCATTTTATTCATCAATCACAAAATTTTAGCTTTTTCCTACAACATACATCACATCAAAATTTTATAGAGTAAATTAAGCAATTTGCATCTACCATGGTTATATAAATCTCCTAAATATACAATTAAACTACAATTTAGAAAGTATATTGAAACACCCACCGAATAGAAGAGTATTAGAAGCACAATCCCCTCACAAAAGCACTCCTAGAATCCACCGAAAAGATCAACAGTAAGAAGACCCGAAGCCCTCTGCTTAACTCTTTTTTTTATATAATAATGAATTGTGTATGGGATGATTTAGGCTAGGGGGTAATTATAGGTTAATGGGTGGTTATTGAAACTAATTGCCCACTAATCCTACAATATCTCTCCACTCACTCCATGACAGCTGGCCCCCCCTTTCTTGGTGTGCACGTGCACGTGCTTGTGTACACCACACACATTTAATTATTTTTATTTTTAAATTAAAACATATGTTAATATCTATAATATGTATTAAATTTAATTAAAAGTTAGAGCTTTCATGCATGAATAAAATAGACACATACCTACTCCATAATTTTTATTTTAAAAGAGAATGCAATTAATACATGCACTGCAAACACGTGCGTCACACGCATAACAAATATTCAAATATTAAATCGATTTTATCAACGGGAAAATTTTTATAAACAATCGAAATACAGAGTACTAAAATATATTTTTATTATACATATACCATAATGTAATCAACACGTACACAGAAAAACATGTGCACCGCACATATAAAATATTTTAATCAAAATAGGAGGAAAATTAATTTCCTTTTAAAAAAGAATTCGAACACGTCATAAAATAAATAATTGAAACATATATAAAAATATTATACGTAACGATAGAATATACGTAATTGACACATGCATCGATAACACGTGCAAAGTACGTAAAAACACAAAGATTTAAAATTAATATTCAAGTTGGCTAAAAATATGATAAAATGAATTTTGAGATAACATAAAAGATTTAAATAATCGGAATATAAAATACGTGTGACATTTATATAAAAATATGTTACGAATATTATTCGTAACAGTATGAAATACACGTGCATAGCACATGAGGACAAAATTGTCATTACTCAATTTTGCGGGGTGTTACATCAGTGGCCAGATAGAGTCCTTCGGCAATTCGGTCTTCAACAAGATGTATCCCATCACACTGTCAGCCTATACAACTTTGAGTTACACGTTGAGGGATACCGGCCGTATGCCTACTCATGATTAGGCAGATTTCCACCGTGCTCATGTTGCATATTGGAATGAGCGATGGTTTGAACTCGTACGTTGCCATGTTCCCCGTAGCGATGGCAGGATACAAATTCCCTCTATGATTTGGTACAAGCAGATAACACGTTTGTACATATCTCCGAATACACAAGTACTTGCTGGGATTCAAATACCAATTGAGGATAGAGAGATTGAACCACCACCCGCGTATTCTAGCTCACAACTCATGTTCCAACCAAAGGTGCCATCTGTACGTGTGTTAGTTAGTAATCTTTGATTCGCAATTTTTATTAAAATTTCGTTATTTTTTAAATGATTAAATTTATTAACAACTGGATTGTGTTTAATATACTTGTTTTTGTGTTTTAGATTGATAATACATGGGACATGGTAAAAGAATGTGCATGGGTAATTAATAGTAACGCCGCCAAACCTATGAAGGCGTTTGCTCGGAAGATGCTCTCTTCATGTCGGGGCTCATTAGAAGAGGTAGGAGAGGGCAAAGCCTTAAACCGTTATTTAACAACGACAGTACGTTCACAGCGCTGTAAGAGCATGAAGGGTAGGCTATCTCGCCTGGGGCAACAACATCAATATCATTCTCCATCTCCACCACAAGAAGAAGAGCATCAAGAGAGTGTTGTTCCAGAAAGACAACAATATAAGAAGAAATTGTCGCGGAGTCACAATTCTGGTGGCGACAACCTGTCCGGAAGAGGCGACCACCACAAACTTACACGCCTGGTGGTTGAGTGTTTCCCGATACAATTGTTGTAGGAATTTTGTTGTTGTTGATTGTAATTGAAAGAAAGTGTTGTGATTGTTGTTGAGATATGGTTAGTTTTTTTGTTGATATTGATGTTATTGGTGTTAATTTTATTGATGTTGATGTTAGTTTTGTTGTTAATTATACATGTTGTTGGGATTCAAGTGATGTTGTTTTGTTGTTGCTGATGGTATTGTGTATTTATATGTTGTTTAAATTGAAGTGTAGCAGCTATAGCTGTTGTTTGAACTTGTCATTATTTATTTATATTTTTTATACTTAGGACAACGGCCTACGTTGAATGAGAAAAATTTTCATTTGAAGTCTTGCTCTCTGACTTGGGAAGGACGAGATGCTGGTTTTAAAAAGAAAATTTTCAAAAATAACCTATCATTTAAAAAATTACAGACTTCAACATTTGCTCTCTGTCTTGGCCAATCCATAAGGAGCATCAGGTATTGGAAAAAAAAATGATGATTATAACCTAGGCCGTTGTCTCCAATAACGACCTAGGTTATATGAAAAAATTGGAATTTGATGAGTTGCTCTCTCTCTTGGCCAAGCCATAAGGAGCAACAACTCATCAAAATCCAAAATTTTTTTACTACCCAACAACGGCTGAGGTTATATGAGAAAATTGGAATTTGATGAGTTGCTCTCTGTCTTGGCCAAGCCATAAGGAGCAACAACTCATCAAATTCCAATTTTTTTTTTATAACTTAGGTCGTCGTCTCCAACAACGGCCTAGGTTATATGAAAAAATTGAAATTTGATGAGTTGCTCTCTGTCTTGGCCAAGCCATAAGGAGCAGCTAATATGAAATTTTTTTGGGTTTTTTCAACTTTCTCTTCTATCTCTACGAACATCGGTTCTTGAACTCTATACCAAGGACATTCCCATTCTTATATATCGTCTGTATATTTTATGAATTTCCTTTTTTAGCAACCAAAATGACCAAAATATAATCGTTAGGTTAAATGGTTATATATTTTATAGAAAATAACTTAAACAATTTTTTATAATTACAATAAAATTTCAAAAAATAATCATAACAACCTAGGTCGTTGTTGGAAGAGCAAGTCAAGTGCAAAACTTTTAAAAAATAAATTTGGGGAGATTGTGAATATGAAAGAGTACATCCCTGTTCGGCTTATCTGAACCTTAAACCTAACCCAATATACCCCTAACCCTTACCATAACCCCTAACCACCCCCCCCCCCCCAACCCTCCTCTAACCCATACCTCTCTAACTAGGGTTTCATTAGGGTTAGGATCAGGGTAAGGTTAGTGTTAGCGAGGGTTAGGGTAAGCTTAGTAGTAAGTCTACTATTCATATTTTAGAACACTTTTAGAAAATCTTACACATACCAATGACAAGCAAATTATAAAATTACGAAAATAATTTTTTTTTTGTCCATGTCGGAAAAAAAATATGTCATGGAACGGCCTAAGTAAAGGAGGGTTATGGTAAGGGTAGTGTAGGGTTATGGAGGGTTAGTGTTGGGTTAGAAATGACGACAGTTGGTTTTTTTTTACATGTGTATTCGTTTTTGTGTAGTAAAGTCTAGTGGTAAAGTCAACCAAGTTTTTTTCACATTTATTTAAAATTGTAAATCTTGTGGTATCTTTGATTTCTGTGGTGAACACATCTATTGGCATTATATGTAACGTAAGAAACCGTCTTTTTTGGAACAATTTGAATTATTTCTCAATACGTTCTATTCTATTCATGTGATCCATATTCTATTCCCAACCATTATCGTTCTCTACTGAAACAATCGATTCGAACAAGTTCACATGTATTATCTAATAGATACAATCGTTTGTACAGACATTATCCCTAACCCTACCCTAAACCTACCATAACCCTACACTAACCCTACCCTAACCCTACCATAACCCTTCTTTACTTAGGCCCTAGGATTAATTTTTTTTATTATTATATATCGACATGGACAAAAAAGTAGAGAATATTTTTGTTTATATCGACTTGTTCGTTTTTAGTGGGAAAAGGTAGAGAATATTTTTGTTTTTACAAAAAAATTGTTTAAGTTATTTTCTATAAAATATTTAATCATTTAATCTAACGATTATATTTTGGTGGTTTTGGTTGCTAAAAAAGGAAAATTTTAAAATATAGAGACGATATACAAGAAAATGAATGTCTTTGGTGTAGAGTTTAAGAACCGATGTTCGTAGAGATAGAAGAGAAAGTTGTAAAAAACCTAAAAAAATTCCTATCAGCTTAGGCCGTTGTTCGCAACAACGGCCTAACAAGAATATGAATTATTTTTGTAATTTTGTAATTTTGTTGTGATTGGTATGTGTAAATGTGTAAGATGTTCTAAAAGTGTTCTAAAATATGAATAGTAGACTTACCACTAAGCTTACCCTAACCCTACCATAATCCTCTTTAACACTAACCTTAACCTAACCCTAACCCTACCCAAACCCCTTAGTGTAGGGTTATGGGTTAGGGGGGTATGGTTAGGGGTTAGGTTAGGGTTAGGTGTTAAGCTGAACAGGGATGTACTCTCTTATATTCACAATGCCTCCAAATTTATTTGTTCCAAAATATATTAAATTTATATGTTAACTATTGATATAGTGTATTTTAGAAGTACCGCAACATAATTCACATTATAATTGAATAAAATTCTCCAGAAGAAATTACATATTAGGGGTAAAAAAAAGAGAAATTTTTTTTTTTACAAAAAAGAAGATTAAGTTATTTTCTATTAAATATTTAAGCATTTAACCTGAACGGTTATATATTGTTCATTTAGGTGGCTAAAAAAGGAAATTAATAAAATATAAAGACGATATACAAGCATACGAATGTCTTTAGCGTAAAGTTCGAAAACCTCTATTCGTACAGAGAGAAGAGAAAGTTTTAAAAAACCACACAAAAAATTGCACAGCTTAGGCCGCTGTTTGAGGTTGTTATAATTATTTTTGTTGCTGTAGACTTGCTCTCTCTTGACAGAGAGAAACTCATCAAATTCCAATTTTCTCATATAACCTAGAACGTTGTTGGAGACAACGGCCTAGGTTGTAAAAAAAAAGGATTTTGATGACTTGTTGTTCCTTATGGCTTAGCTAAGGCAGAGAGAAACCCATCAAAATCCAATTTTCTCATATAACCTCAGCTGGGTTTTTAAAAAAATTGATTTTGAAGAGCTGCTGCTCCTTATAGCTTGGCTAAGACAGAGAGCAACTCATCAAAATCCAATTTTCTCATATAACCTAGGCCCGTTGTTGGAGAAAATGGCCTAGGTTATAAGGGGAAAAAAATAATTTTGAGGAGCTGCTGCTCCTTATGGCTTGGCTAAGACAGAGAGAAACTCATCAAAATCAATTTTCTCATATAACCTAGAGACAACGACCTAGGTTATAAAAAAAATTTGATTTTGAAGAGCTGCTGCTCCTTATGGCTTGGCCAAGACAGAGAGCAACTCATCAAAATCCAATTTTCTTATATAACCTAGGCCGTTGTTGGAGACAACGAACTAGGTTATAAAAAAATTTGATTTGAAGAGCTGCTGCTCCTTATGGCTTGGCTAAGACAGAGAGCACTCATCAAAATCCAATTTCCTCATATTTCCTAAGCCGTTGTTGGAAACAACGGCCTAGGTTATTAAAAAAAATTGATTTTGAAAAGCTGTTGTTCCTTATGGCTTGGCCAAGACAGAGAACAACTCATCAAAATCCAAAATTTTCATATAACCTAGGCTGTTGTCCTAGGTTATTGTAATGCCTCGACTTCCATACACAGAAAAATCGTAGCATGCCCAGAAATCTTTTCCTTCGATTGAGTCATAAACATAATATAATATAGAAAAATGCGGAAATCTTAATATAAATCCAAACCTCTTGGATTGATAAGATGATGGGCACAAGATGTCACAACTCTATGCTTAAACTCCAGGTACTCTTACTTGCACAACATAATCTGTGGGTTCATCAGCGTGTGAGGCTGACGGTAAGAATCACAACAACTTTAACTAACTTCAAAAATAACATACAACATACATAACATAATAGAAATTAAATTGGAATCAATAAAAGTAAACAAGAAATAGTCAAATATACGGTGTCATATGAGTGTGTGTATAAACAATTAATTAAAACATTAAACATATATTTATCATGAAAACATGCACAAACCAAATATGCTCTTTTAATGCACGCTTGTTTGGAATGATATACCGCCCATACAACATAGTTTCCGAATGCAAGCTGCTAGCGTTTCTTCTCAATTCAGGGTTCATTCCCTTGTTTATGCAATGCCTAAATCCAATGATTGTACTCCAGTGCGTAATCACGTGCGAGTTGCACCCCCAAGATATTGGACTTTACCGGCATACCACTAGCCCACACATCATGGATTTACCGGGCGTATCCTCAGCCACGAACCCTAGCAAGTCGATCTCCCGTAACTACGGACTTAGCAGGCATAACCCTAGCCCAACACATGTAGATTTACCGGGCGTATCCGCCATCCCGAACATTCCTAGGAACCGCAAGCTCTTTACTGGCCTTTTCTCGAACAGGACAGGAATACCCCCTGACCCACATTTCGTGGATTTAGCGGGCGTATCCTCAGTTCTCGAACCCCTAGGAACCGCAAGTTCTTTACCAGACATGTTCGTCATTGTTTCTGTCATTTCTTCTTCTAGTATAAAAGTATTTATTTACTTAATGCAAGATTTTAGTTCAAAACGATGCCAAATAAAATATAGACTCAACGATCCCTATTCTGGACATTACATTTCACATAAAAACTAGAATCTTGTTCATACCGACCCTATTTCACTCCTCCCTCGGAGTTCTCAAATTCTTGCCGGACTCGGGAATCACTAAGTCACAATCATTCTCAATCCCATATAGAATCCATTATTTAAATATTCAACTGTCTTTGGATAACAACCCAATTAAATCTGTCTAAAACCATTTGTACGACAGTAGTTTCAAAATCCAGAAATTGCAGCTCTCGCTACTTTTAAAAATCCCATAAAATCCCACACTTCTTGGAAATTGGATTTCTTAGAAAAATAAGTATGATAAATTCTATTTCATTTCTAAACCAGTAATGTATTCAGATTTTGTTAAAATACCAAATGACATCCAAAAATTATGAAATTTTGAGGGGATGTTGTATACACATACATGATACACAATACAAAAGTTTCAGTTTCATAACCCATGTATTTAAAAAGAAACGATTTTCTGAATGAGAACAAATTCCGGACAGAATTATAATAATGTTTTTAAGATAATTACATCATAATCTCACCAATTAATTAACAGCAATTAACACCCATAATCAAACAATATTCATACACAATCTAAGCACGATTACTCAATTTCTTATCTAGTATGCACACATTATTCAATAAAAAGAGTTGATTAAAGTTGCTACCCACTTTTTATCGTTTCTGGTTTTGATCGATTCTACAATCAATTTAAAGACAAAAGCAACACGAACAACAACAATGGCTCTACGGGCCGCAACTGTTCATCGAATTCGGGAAGCGAACGAAGTGAAAATTGTATTAATACATATAGAGATATAGATATATTATATGTACAATATAATATATATATATATATATATATATATATAAAGAGTAGAATAGGAGAGAGAGATAGAGAGAGAGAAAAGGCTAGAGAGAGGGAGAGAAAGACCGACGGAGAGAGAGACAGAGACAGAGAGCTAGAAAGCAAAAAAACAGAGAGAGTGAGAGTCTGAAGATAGAGAGAGAGAGAGGGAAAGCCGTACAGTGAGAGGGTGGCGGTTGCGGGTGGTCGAAGGTGAGTTTCGAAAGTCGATTGCAACGGCGAGGGAGGTGGTTTCGGAGGTGTTCGGCGAGGTGGAGAGGAGCTTCGGAGTTGGAGGAGCTTTGGCGGAGGCTCGAGGTAACATCGAGGTGAAGGTGGAGTGCTGAGTTGGTGCTCGGTGACGATTGTGACGAAGGCGGAGCTCGAAGAGGTGGCGAGGAGTTATTTTGGCAATGGCGATAGTGGAGGAGATGAGCACTGGCAGCAATGGCGTGCGGTGGTAGCAGCGAGACGGGCTCGGAGTGGCAGTGGCGATGAGGTGGAAGAGCTTGGTGGTCGGGTGTAGCTCGAAGGGTGACGGCGGAAATGAGGAGGAGGTTCGAGCTTGGTGACGGCGATGGTGGCGAGCCGTGGTGGCGGGAGCTTCGATGGCTTCAGCTGTGAGGGGGAGTAGCGAGGGAGGTGAGCTCGGCGATGGTGATGGTGATGGCGATAGTGACGAGGAGGAATTTTCGAGGCAGAGAGCGCAGCGACGAGGCGAGGAGCTTCGGCGGAGCTCGATGGCGGCAGTGAGCGGCAATGGCATTGGCAGTTGTGAGGAGATGACGAGGTGGAGGCGAGCACGGCGACAGCGAAGTGCTTTGGCGATAGCGAGCAGGTGGAGATGGCACAGGGTGTTGGGGTGGTAATGGCGAAGGCAACGACGATGGCGAAGAGGAGTTTCCGAGGTGGTTTGACAGTGATGGTGAGCTTTGAGGTGGAGGTGGTTGCAACGACAAGGCGAGGAGGAGCTGGTCGATGGTGGAGGGGATCGGTGGCGGCAATCGCGGAGGTGATGGAGCTCGGGGATGATGACGATGGTGGTGTTGGGTTGGCTGGTGGAGAGAGTGGATGACGATGGCGAGAGCTTCGGCGACGAGGTGGTGGCGTGACGGGGAGACGATGAGGGGGAGAGCGAGGAGGTGGTGTAGGCGGGAAAGGGGAATGGAGCTCGATGATGGAGTATGCGATGGCTACGAGGCAATGGAGGAGCTTTGGAGGTGGAGTGCGGTGGCGTTCGTCGAGGACAGTGAGGGGCGGTGGTGGTGAGGTGGAGTTCGGTGTGTGGTGGTTACAATGGCAAGGATTTGGGGTGGTGGAGGAGAGCAGCAGTAGTGGTGGTGAGGTGTTCGGGGTTGGGCTTCGGAAGAGGAAAACGAAAAGGAAGGAGAAAAAGTGAGAAGGTGACTTTGTGTGTGTGTGTGTGTATATATATATATACTAGGTTTGCCCGTTGACACGTGCCTACGGCACGTCTTCGGAACGGTGCACCTTGTTTGATAATATAAAATAGTTTTGGAGGTCGAGTTAATTCATTGAAGTAGCAAACATATTATATGATAAACTTTTGAGGGTCCAGCAAAAAGCATATTATATGATTTTTTTTGTTTTTTTTGAAGTATTTTTTTAGTTTTTAAATTTTCTATTTTTTTTAAAATTTTTAAAATTTTTATTTTCTTAATTTTTTGAATTGAAGAGGGAGGGAGAGAGAGAGACAAAAAAAATAAAATAAATATAGGAGTTGTTTTGGGTGGAGGATTTGAATTTAAGTTTTGGAGGGAAACTTTTGGGGGGAAAATATGTTTTGTGAGGTGAGATCTGGACCTTTAATTTATTGAGGGATTGAAGAAGAACCACTTGATAGCTTTCTTTGTGTTTTATTATATATATATATATATATATATATATATAAGAGTGACTGAGTGATAGAATAGGCAGGAGTGAGTTGTATGCATGAGTGTAGGAGTATATATAGGAGGTGAGGAAGTGCTGCATGCGCATGTAAGGACTTAGCCATAGGGTATAGAGTCATATAGGGAGGGAAAAAAGAGATGGAAAAGACGATTGGTGATGATGGTAGGAGGAGATGGAGGCATTAGAGTAGTGGACTTTTAAGGGTATAGGAGGAGGTGTGTTATTAATGCTGTAAAAAGTAGTTGGGGGAGATGAGGGTTGGCTGCTGGATTAGGATTAGAGGATTCAATTAGGATTAAGAGTTAGGATTAAGGATTTAATTAGAGTTAAAACTTAAATTTAAACTCCAGTTAAAAATAAACGGGAATTTTAGAATGGATCCAAAAATATTTGGGTTGGGTCCAAATGAGAGATCAAAAATAAATTGAAAGAACGAAAAGAGATACAAAAACATAAATATTTATTTATAATGCACAAACACATGTTTAATACACGCGTGGGGCAAAATTGTTATAATTCAATTTTGCGGGTTGTTACAGTTATAATAAAAATTTTGGATTTTGATGAGCTGCTACTCCTTATGGCTTGGCCAAGACAGAGAGCAAGTGTTTAAGTCTTCAATTTTATAATACTACTTAAGCCGTTGTTGGAGACAGCAGCCTAAGTATAAATTTTTAAAAATATATACACAAGTGTAAACAGCATCTACAGCTGCTACACTTTGGTATATCTCACTCTAACAACAAAATGAGTAATACATCCACAAACTAACATTAACAGCAAAATAAGTATCAATTACAACAACAAAAAATAAATATGAAGAAAATTTACATTCATCCATTCAAATTCATAAAGTATTACATCAACAATTATTACATCAAAATCTAACATACTCGAAGTTTACATCAAAAAAATTCACAACGCTTCGTCAAATCTCTCGTCGGAACTCTCTTCTTCGGATGGATTCACTTCTTGCGGATTAGTTGCCCTGAATTAAATGACAAATTTTAGTTAGTGACAAATTTATTTACCACAAATCAAAAATAATATATTTAAATTAATAATAACCAACAAAAAATGTATTACCCCTCAAATAAGATTGGACAATTTCTTGAATCATGATCCATTTGCACAATGCCGCATGTTCTGCACCTGTCTCGGTTTTTTATTGCGAAGTTGCTCTTTTATCGGCCTCAATCTCTTGGCATGAGACCTTCCCTTTGTAATCCATTGTTGTGGGTCCCTCACGCGTGCAGGTACATATCCACTACCTTCATCATGAGGTTGTGCACTACCATGCGATTGTGCACTATCATGTGGTTTTGAGGCCTCTTCGGGATGTTCACCTAGTCCGGATTGTAACCGAGAGACGCTGTCAATGATCTTTACCAAATTCTCGAGCGTGTATTTGTAACTTTCATTGGAGGAACAACCAAGATCGATAATCTGTTTTGCGTGGTAGCTCAATTCACAATATCGAAAAGCAAAATTCTCGCCACTGCCTTCGGTTGGAACAGATGTATAGCTTCTTCTCATCGCATCTCGTGTCCATCTTCTTTTAATATATACATCCGGAAGAGAAGTGTGATAGATGAACGAAGAACCGCTAAAATATGCTTGCAAGGAATGCCAACGAGGTCGAAGAAGTGACAAGAACATGTAATAATTATACAGAGTTTGCATAACTAAATAAGGCGAGGCAGTTCTGATTCTCCAGAAAGTATCACATGGAAGGTTGAACTATCCTGTGTCTCAAGATCAACAACGAAAGACACATTATACATGAAGCATTTTGTAACTTCATCTTGGAATTTGTAAAAAAAATTCAAAGTGTATGTTCGCAGCCATTTGTTCCTCCAAAGCCCATGGGCTTTTCAATTTCGGTCTCTTCTCACGGTTGCGATGATTTTCTTTCAGTTCATCGTGTCTTTGCCTTCTCCAAAAACGATCGAAAATGACAGCAAATTCATGCAAGGAGTATTTCTTTTCTGTATGATGCTTCAGGGCCGAATGCGATGACTCAACCCGTTGGCTACTCAACATGCCAACCCAAAATAAATCTTTTGCATAAATGGGTGCCTATTTTTCATGTATTTCAAATAAACCGTTCAACCATTTGTTATTCTCTAATCCATACTGCAAAAGTAATAAATTCCATTTCTCTTCAAAATCATGTACATATTCGGAATCGTAGATGACAGTCTTCAATGATTCCCTAAACATGTTGATATTGTTCGACATACGCACCTCCTGCAGTAACTTATCCAATATGTGCCAAATGCAAAACCATGCCGAGTCTGGGGGGAAAACTTTCTTCACTGGAGTGGCGATCCCACGATCTCGATCGGTCACAATGCCCGGATGGCGCACGATTCATTACTCCTAACCACTTTTCAAAGAACCATTCAAACGAAGAGGCCGTCTCATTTGAAATGAACCCGCCTCCTAAGAAAGTCGAATGCCAGTGTTGATTGACTCCAACAAAAGGAACAAATATTCCATACCGGTTCGTGTTATGCGTGGCATCAAAGCAAAGTATATCGCCAAATTCTTCGTAATTCATCCTAGAAATACCATCAACCCATATACAATGGGACAACCAGCCTTTGGGGTCTACTTGAATGTAACTCTTGTTTCAGATTGTACAGATTTTTCTTGTATTTTGTGGTGTTTTCTTTTCTATTTTAATGTATTTTAGGTCTTGGACTTGTTGTGGGCCATTTGTTGCAATTTATTATTCTAGTATTATTGTTATTATTATTGTTATCCATGTTATCTTTTATTAACCCAATCCATTTTCAAGCCCATACTACTATCTACCCAAACTCATCTCCTTATTGGATCCTAAAATCAAATCCTAGTCTACCCAAACCCACAAACCCATATACTCCCTAACAACTAACCCAGATCTCCTCCCCCACAATCCCCCGTATTTCCTAACTGCCCTACATCTCACTCTTATTATTTTATTATTAAATAATCCTTCTCCCTCTCTCCAAAAATCACAACAGCCAAAATCTCCCCTACCCCATTCTGTTCCTCTCAACCCTCTTCTCCATCTCTCACTCTCTCTTTTCGCCAACCACCCAAACCCAATCATCTCCGCCTCCGATCACCCCGTCCTCGCCATCAGCCCTTAACCACCAACCGAGCTCCACCCGAACCCATTCCCCGTTGCTCCTCTCCCCATCTCCGACCTACTCCCTAACAACTAACCCAGATTTCCTCCTCCACAATCCCCCGTATCTCCTAACTGCCCACATCTCACTCCTATTATTTTATTTGTTAAATAATCCTTCTCCCTATCTCCCAAAAATCACAACAGCCAAAATCTCCCCTACCCCATTCTGTTCCTCTCAACCCTCTTCTCCATCTCTCTCTTTGTTTTCGCCAACCACCCAAACCCAATCATCTCCGCCTCCGATCACCCCGTCCTCGCCATCGCCCTTAACCACCAACCGAGCTCCACCCGAACCCATTCCTCGTCGCTCCTCTCCCCATCTTCGACCACTACCCTAGTCTCAACCCCTCTCGCCTGCGACCCATCACCCCCTACCTTCGTCGTCCACCATTCCCTGCCGTCTCATCCCCGAGCACTTCAACCTCAGACGTTGCCCCCCTGTGCTTCGCTAGTCGCCAACTCCCATGTCTCTCCCGACCACTCAGACCTCGTCTCCGCTGTCCCTGTCTCTCCGCCGTAGTGCAGCACCGTCTCCATCCGCCACAGTCGTCGAAGCTCTCCCACAGTTTCTCTTTCTCTCTGTCGAAGTGAAGAAGAGAGACAGTGAGTGGCTGCATTGGGTGTTTGGTGTTGTGTAAGGAGGGGGTCCGTGTTCCGTGTTTGCTATTTTGCTTTGGATCTACTGTGGGCTTGTGTACTGTTGGGTCTGGAGTGCTGTGTTTTGCTATTGTGGGATCTTGTGTGGTTTTACTGTTTGTCGTTGCACGTAGCTCGCACATGTCTTGGATCGTCGCCCAAGATTCTAATCCCGTTATTCGAGTTATTCGAACCTCTTGCACAAAAGACAAGTCCACTTGAACTCGTTTATTTTTCTAGTTCAAGATTGTTGATCTCCTCCGTAAGTAGTTCCACTTCGATTATCATAATATTGCTTTGTATACCTTCCGTTGGGGATATCTAGGGTTTACACGAGCTAACCCGAAGTATCCTTGACTCGTACCAATATCCATTGATTCAAATCCAAACTCGCATGCACACACGACATGAACAAATTGACTAAAACTTGCATATGAGAAATATATAAGGACTTGAATACATGTTGATTGATTGAGATCACGTGAATTGAATCGTGACATGATAATCTTGCCTTGTATACAGTAGAATTTCATCTCAACTTGCTGTACCTTAATGTTAATTTATTTCATGATAACAAGAACATGTTGATTATTCACTTTGATAAATATATTTGATGATCTTTGTTATGTCTTTCTGCCTATTCTGTTTTGTACTGAGGTTTCGACCCTGTTACAATAGGAATCAGTCAAAACCATATAAAAGAGAATTGTAGCCTAATGAATATAGTTTCCAGCACACTTGACAGATCTAGATTTTGAGCTATGAGCTGTGAGATATCGCAGTTTTAGTCACTGCTGGTCTGTACTTTCTAGATTGTAAATTAATGAAACATCGACATAACTTTCAATTGAAACACCATGATAAAAGTAGTATAATAACATGAAACTCTCCAGAAACTTAGTAGACATACTTAGGATCTATTCCTAATTTTTGTAGATTTTTATATTGATTTTACACTTAATTTTTACCTACAAAATTTTGACTGTAAGTTGCTGCCAGAACCGTTATGCTGTAAAGATTAGAGTAATCAACCTAGTTACAATCAGAATCAACTGAAACATACTGAATATGAATTATAGCCCCAGATGTCTAGTTTACCGTCCCTTCGATGGAATCGAATTCCGAGTTATAGTTTGTGAGTTACTGTTGTTTTAGTACTGTTGTGTCTGCTCTTTTCAGTTTCACAATTACTTGTATTTTATCATGTATTGTATCATTTTGTTGCATTCCTATCTTCGCCTTGACATTCTTGCATACACTTGCATGACCAAGAATGAAATAATAAAATATTAAACAAGCCGGGGTTGATAAGGGTTGACTTAGTAGTGGATATCTCAGAAAATGTACTCGGTAGGGCCCTTATTGTGTACTTGTACTATTGACATGGAAGGTGGAAAAATACTTGTGAATTTGTGAACTTGTTATCTTTTTACCATGTTATCTTGTTACACCAAGTACACGCTCTGTGGATCCCACCACTATGTCTAAAACGTACACTATTTTGCGTGCAGCAAACCTATGGTATGGAACGCAGTAGTACGTGCACTAGATAGGAAAAATAAAATGCTAATAAACCTATGTTGACACTTGTACACTTGACCATTGTTTATTGATATCGTTTTCTCTTTTACATTGATCTTGCTTCATATTCCTTGATGTACCATGTTCCCTTACTCTTTTCTTTTCACTACTTGCTGTCCATACTTGCTCTAAGGACATTTTCCTTTCCACTCTAGTTGATCCTGCTATAGGTGCACAAGGAGATTTGCCAGAAGGCATTGGTGAGCAGTTCTTCTAAGATTGGAGCAGAAGCCGCTTTAAAATAAATTATCTTCTTCCATGTTATTCTTTTAACGCATTGTTGTTCTTTTTGTTGAACTTTGTATCCCGGACTTTGTTGACCCGTAATTGTTGTTTATTTTTCTAGTGTTGGTAACTATGTGGGACTACTGCATGTTTAATCTCAGTTATTATTTATGTGATTATATTTATCTGCGTGGTTGTGATTATTTCTTTTCATATTGTTGAGTTAAGACTGGTACAGCTTATGGATGATGTTAATATCATTCGTTGGGCCTTTGTCACGGACTCGTATTCCCATATTTTGGGAAGCGGGGCGTGACAAATTTTTAGTGGTATCAGAGTCAGGTTTAACTCAACAATATGTACACCACGCTAATTACATGAATATTTAATAACCAACATGCAATCTGGATATTAATTATTTTTACTATGTGGCAGACCATGGCTAGAAAGGATGCTTCATCTTCCCGTGTTAGAGAGGATCAGCTGGAAGAGCTCACTATTGCACAGATAATGCAAATGCTTAGGAGAGGCTCTTCTACTTTTCGACATGGGGATGATCAGTTCGAGAACTCAGCTGTGCTTTAAGCGCTGCAGCAAATGATGGCACTGCAGCAGGAGCACAACGAATTGATGAGGGCCAGTTTGGAGGCTGTGAACCGGTTGCTACAGGACCCGCTCTAGGACAACTGCCACCCTGGCCTGGTACAACAGCTGATTTCATGAGATTGCACCCAGACAAGTTCTCGGGTACGAAGACGCGCTGGAGGCCGAATAATGGCTGATTTGTAGGGAACAGTTGCTGCAAGCAGCGCGGGTCTCTGACGTGGACCGTGTGGATGTGGTAAGCATTCAGCTTACCGACCTTGCCCGCATTTGGTGGCAGGCAGAAACTGAGAGGTTGGAGAGACCCATCGCGTGGACCACCTTTATTGGGAGCTTCATGGTTAAATTCTTCCCCAGTGTCACCAGGGTCGAGATGGAGCAGCAGTTTGTTTCATTGACTCAGGTTCGATAATGTTATTTAATGTCATTTATTGTTGCCTACAACATATGTGACGGTATTAATTAAGCATTATCTTGGACCAGGGGAATCGGTTGGTGGACGATACTTCAGGTAGAGTTTTGGATGCATTTTTGATGCAGGAAGGTAAGGTTGTGGCTTTTGCATCCAGACAGTTGAGGCCGCATGAAAAGAACTACCCCACCCACGACCTAGAACTTGCAGTCGTGAACTTTGCTCTGAAATTATGGAGGCACTATCTGCGTGGGGATAGAGTGGAAATTTTTACAGACCATAAGAGCCTCAAATATGTGTTTACACAGAAGGAGTTGAACATGAGACAGAGAAGATGGTTGGAACTGATGGCAGATTTTGACATTGAATTGCAGTATCACCCGGGTAAGATAAATTTGGTACCCGATGCTCTGAGCAGGAGACCTGCTGCAATGTTTCTGACCAAGCAGAGGGAAATGTTGGAGAATATGAGAAGGCTGGAATTGGAAGTGATTCTTCCGGGTACAGCATCGCAGTGTATGATGTTACAGTTGCAGTCTCCGTTAGTGGAGCAGATCAAGGTAGCTCAGGCAGATGATCGGCAATTACAGGAATTCCGCAGTGAAGTGAAAGCAGGTTTGTGGTTCGATTTGGTCATTCATTCTGATGGGTCGCTCCGCTTCGGCTCTAGGTTGTGTGTACCTAGAGGTAAAGTTAGGCAGAAACTACTTGATGAAGCTCATCGGTCTCCATACTCTATTCATCCAGGAGGTACCAAGATGTACAAGGATTTGAAGCGGCATTTTTGGTGGCATGGCATGAAGAGGGCCATGGCAAGATTTGTGTCACAGTGTCTGATCTGTTAACAAGTGAAGGCAGAGCATCAGAGAATTGCTGGACTGTTGCAACCTCTTCCAATTCCGGAGTGGAAATGGGAGAATTTCACTATGGATTTCGTGACAGCATTGCCCAGAAGTCCCAAAGGTCATAATGCTATCTGGGTGATAGTTGACCGATTGACAAAGAGTGCCCACTTCATCCCATTTAGAGTGGGTCAGTCCACTGAGAGTCTGGCAGAACGGTATATTCAGGAGGTTGTGAGACTACATGGTGTTTCCGTCAGCATTGTATTCGACCAGGATACGAGATGCAGGTCCCAATTCTGGGAGAGCCTTCAAAAGAGTTTGGGAAGCAAGTTAAATTATAGCACGGCATTTCACCCCCTAAACAGATGGACAGTCCAAAAGGACGATTCAGAAACTGGAGGACATGTTACGATTCTGTGTCCTGCAATTTGGTGGTTCTTGGGAGGATCATCTGCATCTGGTTGAGTTTTCGTACAACAACAGTTATCAGGCGAGTCTCAATGCAGCTCCGTTCAAAGCACTCTATGGTCGCAAATGTAGGTCGCCAAACTGTTGGGACGATATTGGCGAGAGGAAACTTTTGGGACCAGAGTTGATCACAAAGATAGTTGATGCGGTAGCTCAGATCAGGAAGCACTTGCAAGCTGCTCAGGACAGGCAGAGGAAATGGGCTGACCGTCATCGATGACCTTTAGAGTTTGAGGCCGGCGATCATGTATTCCTCAAGGTTTCACCATAGAAGGGCGTCATCCGGTTTGGTGATGGAGGTAAGCTGAGTCCCCGATTCATTGGTCCTTTTTGATATCGTGGAACGTGTGGGCAAGGTAGCCTACAGACTTGCACTACTGCCAGCCTTGTCTGGAGTCCATGACGTATTCCACGTCTCTCAGCTCAGGAAGTATATCAGGGATGACAATCATGTGATTGACTACTCGGAGTAGTCCGTGAGACCAGACTTATCTTGCGAAGTTCAACTAGTTACTATTCTGGACAGACGTGAGAAAGTGCTGAAGAATAAAGTTATCAAACTTGTTCGTGTCTCATGGAATCCTCACTCGCCCGGTGAGTCGACTTCGGAACTGGAGGAGGAAGTCCAGAAGAAGTTCCCTCACCTCTTTGAGTAGTTGTTTGTTGTTTTGTTTTGTTTTTCCTTTCTCGGGGTGCCTACAATCCAACGATGTGAATTTCGAGGACGAAATTCTTCTTGTAAGGTGGGTAGGATTTGTAATCCATGTTTCCGATTGTACGGATTTTTCTTGTATTTTGTGGTGTTTTCTTTTCTATTTTAATGTATTTTGGGTCTTGGACTTGTTTTGGGTCTTTTGTTGCAATTTATTATTCTAGTATTATTGTTATTATTATGGTTATCCTTGTTACCTTTATTAGCCCAATCCATTTTCAAGCTCATACTACTATCTACCCAAACCTATCTCCTTATTGGATCCTAAAACCAAATCCTAGTCTACCCAAACCCACAAACCCATATACTCCCTAACAACTAACCCAGATCTCCTCCCCCATAATCCCCCGTATCTCCTCTGCCCACATCTCACTCCTATTATTTTATTATTAAATAACCATTCTCCCTCTCTCCCAAAAATAACAACAGCCAAAATCTCCCCACCCTGTTCTGTTCCTTTCAACCCTCGTCTCCATCTCTTTCTCTGTTTTCGCCAACCGCCCAAACCCCATCATCTCCGCCTCCGATCACCCCGTCC
This sequence comes from Hemerocallis citrina, assembly GCA_017893485.1. NCBI lineage: Eukaryota > Viridiplantae > Streptophyta > Magnoliopsida > Asparagales > Asphodelaceae > Hemerocallis > Hemerocallis citrina. Next base: position 113,670,024 of record CM030361.1, on the reverse strand, counting down.
TTGCCATCGCCATTAACCACCGACCGAGCTCCACCCAAACCCATTCCCCGTCGCTCCTCTCCCCGTCTCCGACCACCACCCTCGTCTCAACCCCTCTCGCCTACGACCCATCACCCCCTACCTCCGTCGTCCCATTCCCTGACGTCTCATCCCCGAGCACTTCAACCACAGACATTGCCCCCTGTGCTTTGCCAGTCACCAACTCCCCTGTCTCTCCCGACCACTCAGACCTCGTCTCCGCCGTCCCTGTCTCCCCGCCGCAGTGCAGCTCTATCTCCATCCGCCGCAGTCGCCAAAGCTCTCCCACGCTCTCTCTCTTTCTCTCTGTCGAAGTGTAGAAGCGAGATAGTGAGTGGCTGCAATCGATGTTTGGTGTTGTGTAGGGGGGATCCGTATTCCGCGTTTGCTGTTTTGCTTTGGATCTGCTGTGGGCTTGTGTACTGTTGGGTTTGGAGTGTTGTATTTTGCTATTGTGGGATCTTGTGTGGTTTCGTTGTTTGTCGTTGCACGTAGCTCGCATGTGTCTTGGATCTTCGCCCAGGATTCTAATCTTGTTATTCTAGTTATTCGAACCTCTCGCACAAAAGGCAAGTCCACTTGAACTCATTTATTTTTCTAGTTCAAGATTGTTCATTTCCTCTGCAAGTAGTTCCACTTCGATTATCTTAATATTGCTTTGTATAACTTCCGTTGGGGATATCTAGGGTTTACACGAGCTAAACCGAAGTATCCTTGACTCGTGCCAATATCCATTGATTCAAACCCAAACTTGCATGCACACACGACATGAACAAATTGACTAGAACTTGCATATGAGAAATATATAAGGACTTGAATACATGTTGATTGATTGAGATCTCGTGAATTGAATCGTGACATGATAATGCCTTGTATACAGTAGAATTTCATCTCAACTTGCAGTACCTTAATGTTAATGTATTTCATGATAACAAGAACATGTTGACTATTCACTTTGATAAATATATATAATGATCTTTGTTATGTCTTGCTGCCTATTTTGTTTTGTACTGAGGTTTCGATCCTGTTACAATAGGAATCAGTCAAAACCATATAAAAGAGAATTGTTACCTAATGAATCTAGTTTCCAGCACACTTGATGGATCTAGATTCCGAGCTATGAGCTGTGAGATATCGCAGTTTTAGTCACTGCTGGTCTGTACTTTCCAGATTGCAAATTAATGAAACATCGACACAACTTTCAATTGAAACACCATGATCACAGTAGTATAATGACATGAAACTCTCCACAAACTTAGTAGACATACTTAGGATCTACTCCAAATTTTTGTAGATTTTTATATTGAATTTACACCTAATTTTCACCTATAAAATTTTGACTGTAAGCTGCTGCCAGAACCGTTATGCTGTAAAGATTAGAGTAATCAACCTAGTTACAGTCAGAATCAACTGAAACTTACTGAACATGAATTGTAGCCCCAGATGTCTAGTTTACTGTCCCTTCGATGGAATTGAATTCTGAGTTATAGTTTGTGAGTTATTACTATTTTAGTACTGTTGTGTCTACTCTTTTCAGTTTCATAATTACTTGTATTTTATCATGCATTGTATCATTTTGTTATATTCCTATCGTCGCCTTGACACTCTTACATACACTTGCATGACCATGAATGAAATAATAAAATATTAAACAAGCCGAGGTTAATAAGGGTTGACTTAGTAGTGGATAATTTCAGAAAATGTACTCGGTAGGGCCCTTCTTGTGTACTTGTACTATTGACATGGAAGGTGGAGAAATACTTGTGAACTTGTAAACTTGTTATCTTATTATCTTGTTATCATGTTATCTTGTTACACCGAGTACACGGTCTGTAAACCCCACCAGTATGTCTAAAACATACACTGTTTTGCGCACCGAACCTGTGGTATGGGACGTAGTAGTACGTGTACTAGATAGGAAAAATAAAATGCTAATAAACCTAAGTTGACACTTGTACACTTGACCATTGTTTATTGATATCGTTATTGCTTTTTGACTTTGATCTTGCTTCATACTCCTTGATGTACCATGTTCCCTTACTCTTTGCTTTTTACTACTTGCTGTCCATACTTGCTCTACGGACATTTTCCTTTCCACTCTAGTTGATCCAGCTATAGGTGCACAAGAAGATTTGCCAGAAGGCATTGGTGAGCAGTTCTTCTAGGATTGGAGCAGGAGCCACTTTAAAATAAATTATCTTCTTCCATGTTATTCTTTTATCGCAGTGTTATTCTTTTTGTTGAACTTTGTATCCCGGGCTTTGTTGACCCATAATTATTGTTTATTTTTCCAGTGTTGGTTACTATGTGGGACTACTACATGTTTAATCTCAGTTATTGTTTATGTGATTATATTTATCTGCGTGGTTGTGATTATTTATTTTTATATTGTTGAGTTAAGACTGGTACAGCTTATGGATAATGTTAATATCATTCGCTGGGCCTTCATCACGGACTCGTATTCCCGTATTTTGGGAAGCGGGGCGTGACATTAAATGTCATAAAAAATAAAGGATCCGTCTGTTTCTTCGATTCGAAAAAATCGATTAGCATATTTCCGTCGTGTCCTTTTAATACTTCTTGTGAGTCTTTAAGTAAATGTAACCCTTGTTTTCATAAATAAATATTTCTTGTATATTTTATTTATTTCGAATAATTGTATACTTTAGCGTTAATTTCTATTTCTATATGATCGGCTATTTAAAATATATATATATAGTTTCAATTATTTTGATAAATTTGTTAAACTTGAATCCCATCCTGATATATATATTATTTTATTTACTGTTATTGTTATTATCGTTATTATTACTATTATTTTTTATTATTATTATTGTTATTATTATCATTAAACTTTTTGGTTTACTAATTTTAGAAATCCTGTAGATCGTAATCTATATTTTGTGATTATTGGAATATGGATTTGCATACATTTTCATTTAATTAAATTAATTACTGTTGAATATATTTTAGACCAAATTAATTCCGATTTAATTTATTCCATGAATCCGTATATTCTATTGTATTATTAGTATTTGGATATTAACCTAATGTATACTAATTGATTCATTGTACTATTGTACTACTATTTATTTATTTATTTGTTTGTTTGTTTTTAATCTAAAAACCATTATTCATACCCAAAATCCATAACCCATTCTCCTATTGGATCATCTACCCAACAACCCAAATCCATTACCCTATATATATATACCCTCTATACCCTAACCTAATTAACCCTACCCCTTCTACTGTTGAAACACCCCTAGCCGCCACTGTTGAAAACCCCCCAGTTCATCGTCATCAACCCCCCCCCCAACCCTATTCACCTCTCTCCCTCCTCCGCCTTGCGTCCAAACCCAATTCGCCACTCCGCCTCATCGTCTTCCTCTTTGTCGCCACCCATCAGCCTAGTCATTGTCTCCCTAACCTCTTCATCCTCATCCTCCTCGTCGACCAGTCGAGCCTCCCGAACCCATTCTCCACCCACCATTGCTAGCCTGCCACTCCCCTCGTCGCTCCGTCGACGCCACTCTGAGCGCCTCCTGCTCCTCCCTCCATCAGCCTCCGACTTCGTCTGCACCCCCGCAAATCCCTCGCCTTGCCATTACTAAAGACCATCTCGCTCTCCCTCACCCATCGTCTTCTTCATCCTCGACATTACCGAACTCGTGAACCCATTAACTTCGTCATCGCTGCTACCCTTCACCCCATCGTATGTGCCCCGTCCTCGTCATCATCCTCCTCAGCCTCATCACTGTTCAAACCAATCGTCGTGCCTCCTCTGTTCTCTCGCCGAAACAGAGCACCGCTCAGTTGCCTCCCTGGTCACTGTCATCGCTCCTCGACTACAGCCGCCGCCAGCATCCCCACCGACAGTCCCCTCGCCACTGTCGCCAGCCGCCACCATGGGCGCCATCCCCTCTCCCGCCAACTCTCCCTCTCTCTGTCGTTATGAAGAAGAAGAAGAAGAAGGAAGAGAGATTTGATTGATTTAATCTGGGCCATCCGATCTCATCAAGATCGTGGCCATCATCGTGACCTGATCAGAGCGATCTGAGCCTGCCGATCTTCATCGATCTTGATCGCCATCGAGATCCATGCCGATCCGATCCATCCGATCTCGATCGTCGATCAACGCTCTCTTCCAATCAAGGCAAGTATCTTCTTGTACAATTTATTGTTCTAGTACAAGCGTTCAATTGAACATACTGCAAGTAGATTGTAAATGTGATTTCCCTTTGGCTCATCGTTTGTTGATCTTATTTTTTTACTTACCAATTCCATGATCTTAAGAGTCACAACCTTTCATTAATACTTATTACACTTTGATTTGCATCACATGTTAATTTAAACCCATATGAATAATAATTATAAGGCTTTACATGCAAAAACTATCCTTGTTTGCTGCTATTCCTGTCTTTACTTACTGTTTCAACCATGATAACGTCAGAATCTTGACTTGAGTCCTAAATATGAAATGTAGCACTAGATTTCTAGTTTACTACCCTTTTAATGGAATTAAATTCCGAGTTACGGTTTGTGAGATATCGCAGTTTTACTGCTGCTGTGTCTTAATCGCAGATTCATGAAAACTGCTGCATAACTTTGTATTACAATTAATTTAACTATGCTACCTGTAAGATAATAACTTGAAATTTTTCATGCTGATACTAGACACACTAGAGAACATTCCCTAATTTTCCTGAAATTATTTAATGAAGTTTCAAACCTGTTTCATATGTATAAACTCAGTTTTACAAATTCTGGCTGAACACAAATCTTGTGCAGTTTGCTGCTTTGACACCTGATGCTACAACTTTTATATGTATTATTTATATGCATTGGAACCGGACAGGAGTCTAGTTTCTAGACCTTCTGACAGATCCACATCTTCCATCTTGTAGCAACGGGAATCGCAGTTTTGGTGCAGCAACGTCATGCTGTCCAGAATTGGAATTCTCGTAGTTCGATAATTTTAATTTGTGTTGACCCTCGAATATGCCTTGTAATTATCTTAAACTTGTTCCTTGTTATTGATCATGTTTACTTAACCTGTTTCGCACACTTTCATGATTGTTTGATGATAATAATAAAATAATAAGTCGGGGTTTAAGGGAAAGACCATAGTAATGGACAATATAGGTAAGTGTACTTGGAAGGGGACCCGTATTTCCCCCTTGATACATGCTTCATGAACTAGTTATATTAGTATTCGATTCATGAACTAGTTACTATTGATTCATGAACTAGTATATGATTATTCGATTCATGGACTTGTTATTACTTGATTTATGAACTAGTATATTATCGTTTGATTCATGACTTGTCATGTTATTACTTGACACATAAATTAGTTATATGATTACTCGATTCATAAACATGGCTTGCTTGATACTTGATACCTGAGTACACCGCCCTATAAAATTCACCACTAGGCCTAAACGTAACTGTTTGTAAGTAGCAACCATGTGGTAAAAGTATGGATGCATGAAGTAGCAACCTAGATAGAATTAAACATTAGACTTAAGATTAACTTGTCACTTGTACACACATAATACCCTACTTGATGCTTGTTACTTGATACTTGTTACTTGACACTTTTACGTGATACTTGTTACTTGATGCTTGATACAATTACGTGTTCACTTGTACTTGTTCCACCACTAATACTTGTTAACCAATCTTGTTACTTTAGTTGGTTTACTTGCTAGTTAGTCTCTAGAAATCCACTACTTGTTGCATCTCTTTCATATCATGTTATACGTTCTTAATCCCAAATCTTGTTTCATATTTTCTTGCATCTATTTTCATACCCTTGCTTGTACTACTTGCGGCCCTAACTTGCACTAAGAGCATTTGTCTTTGTTTACTCTATTTTTCCTTTTATATTTATATATACAGACTTTGGAGACGAATTGCCTACTGGAATTGGTGAGCAAATGCTCTAGGCTTCGCTTGGGAAAAAGCTTGCATTAACTATTCTGTTTTTTGAGTTTATTTCATTTTGTTGCTACTTGAAACTTGTAACGGGCTTGTAGCCTCGAAGTGTTATCTTTTGATTCAGATCTAAAAATTATTTGGGATATTTATATTTTGTTTCAATTGTTTTTTATTGATTAATAAATTATTCATGCATGCGTGGTTGTGTATATCTTGTTATATTCTAGTTATGATGCTAAGTCGATCCTACAGCTCATGAATGATGAAAATCATTTGCTTGGCTTTGTCACGCACTCGTATTCTGTATTTCTTTTGGGAAGTGGGGCGTGACAAGCTTTTTAGAGGTATCAGAGCCAGGTTTGGCTAATGTGTTAGTTTGACTAATACGTTAAACAGACTTTCACTTGGCTTCGTTCACTCCTAAAGAAGTGAATCCCGGGAAGTGAACTCCAGTCAGGATTAACTCAACATTAAACAGGTCATGCAACCACATGAATAATTTGATAATCAACTCGATCTGGATACTAGTCTTATCCCATTCATTTGATCCCTTCATATTCAATTCCTTGATTCCTTGATTCCTTATTTTCTTGCGTCTTTTTTTCAGTCGTCCTGATTTGTTGATTCCTTATTTGATATAAATTTATTCTTTCCGTACCCATGCTTTTTTGATCCCAGTGCAGGCAATCTCTTATTTCTGCTTGCCTCATTGGTTCCTTCTTATTTCAGCTCGTGTATAGTTCATTGCTTTCCGTGCCTTGTATTCATCTTTGTTTGTTGATTCATATTGTGTATCATACTAGTTTTTTCTCCCCTATCTTGTTCTCCTTAAATTCCAGTGCTATCCATTCTTTTCTTCTCGCTTGGTTCATCGATCGGCATTGGTGGATCTTCAACGACATGTTCTAGGCTTGTTTAATTCCTATGTTACTGTATATTTTTATGATATATTTATTGTGTAAATTTGCTACACTGCATATTTATTTTTTCTTTCGCATTTGGATTGTGCTTATGCATGTATTTTACTCCGTTTTTCTCCCTACTTTTATAAATCATTTTCACTACTACTATTTTGTACTATTATGTTTAATATTTATAATCTATACTTCTATTTTGATATTCCATTGTGTGACTTTCAACTCTATTTCTTACTGTTCTACTATTTTCATATCACGAATTTCAAAATATAACATCATACTTAAATTAAATATTCCATATCACTGTGCATATGGAAGGTTACATCTTCCATTTCACCATTTCGGTGCAACCTAATGTCGAGATGGCAAATATGCAAATCGATGTCAATGGAGGCAAATTGCGAATGGATGTCAGGGAGGCAAAGTGTGCAACCGAATATCCAAATAGCAACCTGCAACCCGATGTCGTGAAGGCAAACATGCAACTTGATGTTAAGGAGGCAAGATTTTCTACCTATTTGCTAATTGATATTTCAAGACTTTTTACTTATATAATGGTAAAAAAATATTTTCTTTATGACATTTTGTTTATACAATTACACTTTATGTTTCCATACAATTTGAACTAGTATAGTTGATTTTACTCTATTTTGTGTTTTCAAATTTTTTTCATTTATGTTAAGATTGAGTACATCAACTATGGTCTAAGTTTTCGTTCTTTTGTGAATTACTATTTATTGCCACCGTTTTCCAACTCTTTAACATTTTAGATTTCTCACTTACTTTTGTTTCCACGTCCTAATTAATGATTTGACGCTTACTTTTGTAATATTTAATGAACTCATTTTAAGACTTCTTGCATATATCTATTTTGGTCTATTTTGCTCGTTACCCTTTAATGTGTTTTTCGAGTATTGATTATAATGTCAACATTCACTAATTATTAAATGTCTTTTACATTCATTGTTATTAATATTTTCTTTACTTAGCTAAATTTGTTCGTATTTTTATGTATATTGACTGGTTATTTTCTCAAAACTATATTTTTTTATAACCTTTAAAGTTTGTGTTCCTTTGTTGTTTGTATAATTATCAACCTTTTTATATTTGGGTTTTATCTCTTCACTTTTGACTTCTTATTCTATGTGAACAATCTTCCTATTTTCTTACGATTGGGAATTAATGGTGCATTCAATTGGATTTCTTATACTTTCGCCATGTCAGTTTTCACATTTTACTCTTCGATCTATAATTATATGTTATTTTTGTTTTGCTTAGTAATTAAATCCAACAATAAAAATAATGATAGAGTAAATTTTTGAAACTAACTTGTAAGTTTTGTATTTTATTTTCTTTTGCTTAGAGTAGTTCTGAGGATAGAACTATTCTAAAGGGGGGGAGGTGATGTAATACCCCAGATTTTTAAATAATTTTTTTAAGATTAATAAGTGAATTAAAATGATTTTTGGTAATTTAATAAATATTTTTCTGAAATTTATCTTTTTATACGTGCAAAACACGTGCAAATAATTTCTTGAAAAATTTAAAATCAAAAATTATTTTTGGATCATCACCAGGAGAGGAAGTGTCACCTTTTGCTCCAAGATGTGAAGGCAGTCCCAGGATCTCAGGAAGTGCTAAGAATCTGAAGTTGCCCGAAGTTCGAACTTCATGCTAGAAAGATGTCATTTGCACGTCTCAAGGAAATGGTAAGCCACGAGGCAGATTGCTGGAGCTAATGGATGCTATTGACGGGGTCTTTCCGATCAGAATGACGCAGCGAAAGCGTGGATGACCCATAACCCACAGGTTCCAGGATCCCCTTGTTGCTTCTAGTTCTTTGTATTGTTTGCTTTCCTCTATTCCTTGCATTCGTCCTCATCCGTTGACTCATTGCTTGGTTCAACTCTTCCTTGTCCATCCTTTCTTCGATTCCAGCTCTATCTATTTTTTCATCTCCTTACTTTGTTATCTTGCGATGTTCTTTCCTTTTGATACCGTTTATTCTCTTTTAAGCATTCCATTTGACATCGTTGTTATCCACTTCCATTTTTTCCTAGTGTTGCCACTGCTTTGTTCCTTTGCCTTTAACTCTCCGTTTTGTTATTTCCCAAGTTTGTTTTTGCCTTGTCCTATGTACCGCTTAAGCAAATTTCGAGGACGAAATTTTGTTGTAAGGTGGGTATGATTTGTAACCCCTATTTTCATAAATAAATATTTCTTGTATATTTTATTTATTTCGAATAATTGTATACTTTAACATTAATTTCTATTTCTATATGATCGGCTATTTATAATATATATTGTTTGGATTATTTTGATAAATTTGTTAAACTCGAATCCCATCCTAATATATATATATTGTTTTATTTACTGTTATTGTCATTATCGTTATTATTACTGTTATTATTTTTATTTTATTTTTTTGCTATTATTATCAATAAACTTTTTGGTTTATTAATTTTAGAAATCCTGTAGATCGTAATCTATATTTTGTGATTATTGGAATATGGATTTGCATATATTTTGATTTAATTAAATTAATTACTATTTAATATATTTTAGCCCAAATTAATCCTGATTTTATTTATTCCGTGAATCCGTATATTCTATTGTATTATTAGTATTTGGGTATTAACCTAATGTATACTAATTGATTCATTGTACTATTGTACTACTATTTATTTATTTATTTAATTATTTGTTTTTAATCTAAAAACCATTATTCATACCAAAAATCCATAACCCATTCTCATATTGGATCATCTACCCAACAACCCAAACCCATTACCCTATATATATATATATATATATATATATATATATATATATATATATACCCTGTTACTCTATACCCTAACCTAATTAACCCTACCCGCTCTATTGTTGAAACACCCCTAGCCACCACTGTTGAAAACCCCCCTGTTCATCGTCATCAACCCCCCTGTTCATCGTCATCAACCCCCCCCCCCCCCCGTTCACCTCTCTCCCTCCTCCGCCTTGCGTCCAAACCCAATTCTCCGCTCCGCCTCATCGTCTTCCTCTTTGTCGCCACCCATCAGCCTCATCATCGTCTCCCTAACCTCTTCATCCTTATCCTCCTCGTCGACCAGTCGAGCCTCCCGAACCCATTCTCCACCCACTGTGCCAGCCTGCCACTCCCCTCGTCGCTCCGTCGATGCCACTCTGAGCGCCTCCTGCTCCTCCCTCCATCAACCTCCGACTTCGTTTGCACCCCCGCAAATCCCTCGCCTTGCCATTACTAAAGACCATCTCGCTCTCCCTCACCCATCGTCTTCTTCATCCTCGGCATTGTCGAACTCATGAACCCATTAACTTCGTCATCGCCGCGGCCCTTTACCCCATCGTCTGTGCCCTGTCCTTGTTGCCATCCTCCTCAGCCTCATCACCGCTTGAACCCATCACCGCGCCTCCTCTTTTCTCCCGCCGAAACAGAGCACCGCTCAGCCGCCTCCCTGGTCGCTGTCGTCGCTCCTCGACTGCAGCCGCCGCCAACGTCCCCACCGATAGTCGCCTCACCGCTGTCGCCAGCCGCCGTCGTGGTCGCCATCCCTTCTCTCGCCAACTCTCCCTCTCTCTGTCGTTGTGAAGAAGAAGAAAGAAGAGAGATTTGATTGATTTAATCTGGGCCATCCGATCTCATCAAGATCGTGGCCATCATCGTGACATGATCAGAGCGATCTGAGCCACCGATCTTCATCGATCTTGATCGCCATCAAAATCCGCACCGATCTGATCCATCCGATCTCGATTGTCGATCAATGCCCTCATCCAACCAAGGCAAGTATCTTCTTGTACAATTTATTGTTCTAGTATAAGCGTTCAATTGAACATACTGCAAGTAGATTGTAAATGTGATTCCCCTTTGGCTCATCGTTTGTTGATCTTATTTTTTTACTTACCAATTCCATGATCTTACGAGTCACAACCTTTCGTTAATACCTATTACACTTTGATTTGCATCACATGTTAATTTAAATCTATATGAATAATAATAATAAGGCTTTTCTTGCAAAAACTATCCTTGTTTGCTGTTATTCCTATCTTTACTTGCTGTTTCAACCCCGATAACGTCAGAATCTGGACTTGAGTCCTAAATATGAAATGTAGCCCTAGATTTCTTGTTTAATACACTTTGAAGGAATTGAATTCCGAGTTACGGTTTGTGAGATATCGTAGTTTTACTGCTGCTGTGTCTGTAATCGCAGATTCATGAAAACTACTGCATCACTTTATTTTACAATTAATTTAACTATACTACCTGTAAGATAATGACTTGAAATTTTGCATGCTGATACTAGACACACTACAGAACATTCCTAAATTTTTCTGGAATTATTGAATGAAGTTTCAAACCTGTTTCATATGTATAAACTCAGTTTTACAAATTCTGGCTGAACACAAATCATGTGCAGTTTGCTGCTTTGACACATGATGCTACAACTTTTATATGTCTTATTTATATGCGTTGGAACCGGGTAGGAGACTAGTTTCTAGACCTTCTAACAGATCCACATTTTCCATCTTGCAGCAACGGGAATCGCAGTTTTGTTGCAGCAATGTCATGCTATCCAAAATTGGAATTCTCGTAGTTCTTAATAATTTTAATTTGTGTTGACCCTCGAATATGCCTTCTAATTATCTTAAACTTGTTCCTTGTTATGGATCATGTTTACTTGACCTATTTCGCACACTTTCATGATTGTTTGATGATAATAATAAATAATAAGTCGGGGTTTAAGGGAAAGACCATAGTAATGGACAATATAGGTAAGTGTACTTGGAAGGGGACCCGTGTTTTCCACTTGATACATGCTTCGTGAACTAGTTATATTAGTATTTGATTCATGAAATAGTTACTATTGATTAATGAACTAGTATATGATTATTCAATTCATGGACTTGTTATTACTTGATCATGAACTAGTATATTATCATTTGATTCATTACTTGTCATGTTATTACTTAACACATGAACTAGTTATATGATTATTCGATTCATAAACATGGCTTGCTTGATACTTGATACCTGAGTACACCGCCCTATAAAATCCACCACTAGGCCTAAACATAACTGTTTGTAAGTAGCAACCATGTGGTAAAAGTATGGACGCATGAAGTGTTACCTAGATAGAATTAAGCATTAGACTTAAGATTAACTTGTCACTTGTACACACTTGATACCCTACTTGATGCTTGTTACTTGGTACTTGTTACTTGACACTTGTACGTGATACTTGTTACTTGATGCTTAATACAATTACATGTTCACTTGTCACTTGTTCCACCACTACTTGTTATCCAATCTTGTTACTTGAGTTGTTTTACTTGCTAGTTAGTCTCTAGAACATCACTACTTGTTGCATCCCTATCATATCAAGTTATACGTTGTTGATCCCACATCTTGTTTCATATTTTCTTGCATCTATTTTCTTATCCTTGCTTGTACTACTTGCGACCCTAACTTGCACTTAGGGCAGTTTATCTTTGTTTTCTCTATTTTTCCTTTTATATTTATATATACAAACTTTGGAGACAAATTGCCTGTGAGCAGACGTTCTAGGCTTCGCTTGGGGAAAAGCTTGCTTTAAGTATTATGTTTTTGAGTTTATTTCATTTTGTTGCTACTTGAAACTTGTGACGGGCATGTAGCCCCGAAGTTTTATCTTTTGATTTAGATTTGAAAATTATTTGGGATATTTATATTTTGTTTTAATTGTTTTCTGTTGATTAATAAATTATTCATGCATGCGTGGTTGTATATATTTTTTTATATTCTTATTATGATGCTGGGTCGATCCTACAGCTCATGAATGATGAAAATCATTCACCGGGTTTTGTCACTACTCGTATTTCGTATTCCTTTTGGGAAGCGGGGTGTAACAGTAAATTTCTAGCATTTTTTTAGGTGAATCCTATTTGATCGTGACCACCACTAGCACATTCGAAGAAGAGCATTTGTCGACATGTCTGGATATTAGCTTAGTTAAATTAATCTATTATTCTTTTATCCGTATTTGACGCAGAATGGTTTCGGGACAAAAGATGTCTTCTACCAGGTGAGGTGAATTCGTGATTGCGTGCTTCATGAAATGAAAACAACACCCACGTATTACTAGTTTCGTTCAGTTTTACACGAACTAAAGCTTTGCAACCTGTTCTAGAGGTTATTCCCCGTCTACCATCACTATGTTGACTCGGTGATGATCCGGCTTTATTACACAAATAGGACTTATCTACTTCCACTCCTCCCTTTAATTTATTCTCACCCTTACGCATTGCAAAACCCCCACATCGAGGATATGACGTATAAAAATTTTCGGCCTCAACTAAAGTAGGAAACATCATACCTAACTTTGGTTTTAGGTGCTCTTCGACTAACGGCAGGGAATCAACGATTGGTTCTACCCGCAAAAAATTATCGCCGACAACTGAACTTTCTGTATCATTGTTCATCTAAAATATATATATATATTAGTACACACATCATATATAAAACAATTTGTTAACAAAAAATTGGCATATATAAAGATATGAAACAAAATACATGAGAATACTGCACAAACAACGTTTAAAAAATATGAAACTTTGCGATTGGGTCAGGCTTGCCGCACACAAGCCAACGCAACTTGTAAAAGAGAGTTTGGACTCACAGTTTGCAAGATACGGCCGTGTATCGCTTTCACTCTTGAAAAAAAAGCGGAAATCAATACACTGACGCATATAGCAAACCGTGGGTGAGAACTCGCAACTACAAGTTGCTTTGGCTTGCGAGTAGCGAGACCGACCTACTCGCAAAATTCCATATTTTTTGAGTGGGTTCTCTATTGAAAACTCGCTCAAAACAAAACAAAATACGTGATAAAACCGCACAAACGAAGTCCAAAAATACGAAACTTTGCGATTGGGTCGGGCTCCCCGTACACAAGCCAACACAACTTGTAGTTGCGAGTTCCGACCCACGGTTTGCAAGATAAGACCGTGTATCGCTTTCACTCTTGAAAAAAGAGCGGAAAGTGATAATTTGGCGTATCTCGTAAACCGTGGGTCAGAACTCGCAACTACAAGTAGTGTTGGCTTGTGAGTGGTTAGCCCGACCTAATCACACAGTTTCGTATTTTTTGGACTTCGTTTGAGCGGTTTTCTAGTGATATGAGACCGTACTTAAAAAGTTCTAACGTATATAGTAGTCTTTTTATATACGCTAGAAAATAACGCAAACGAGATGCAAAAATTCCGAAATTTGGCCGTCATGTCTGGCATACCAAACACAAGCCAATGCAACTTCAAGAGGTGAGTTCCGACTCTCGGTTTGTAATATACGACCGTGTATCGCTTTATTTTGATTTTATTTAATAAAAATGATACACTGACATATCTTGCAAACTGTGGTCAGAAATTGCCTCTACAAGTTGCACTGCCTTGTGCGTGGTTAGTCCGACTTACTCGTCAAATATCGGAATTTTTGGATCTTGTTTGTTTGCTTTTCCTAAGTTCTACAACTACAACTAATACTACATCTACAAAATTGTCAACAAATGTACACAACACACATGATACAAAAATTGTACACTTTTCAAATTGTAGACGAACTACGCATAAAACAAAAATTGTAAACTAAAGAATATAGAAACAAAAATTCAATAAATTACCAAAGTTGATTCTACTAAATTGTGAAAAAGTGAATACCTTTCACAATGTGGGTATTCGGGAAGGAGATAGGGGCCAATAGTAGCCGTTGATCTTTACGAAGTGGCTGTTAGGGTTTGGGGTTTCGAAGAATTCGACTAGAGTTTAGGTGATTTGGGATTTCGGGTAAGGTTAGGGTTTGGGGTATTCTTCGGTAGAGGGAGAGAGAGATAGAGAGGCTTTGAGAAAAGGGGGAGATCGGGAAGGGGAGGTCAGGTGGCGTGGATTGGAGTAGAGCTAGGATTTTGGAGTGGGTTTCGCGAGCTCCAGAGAGAGAGAGAGAGAGAGAGAGAGAGAGAGAGTTGGCTGCGAAGTGAGGGAGAAAGGGATCTGAGTATGTACAAGTGTTTGGAAAAACACTTGTACATACCTAGGCCGTTGTTGGGAACAACGGCCTAGGTTGAATTTGTTTTTTAAAAAAACAACCTAGGTCGTTGTTCCCAACAACGGTCTAAGTGGAATTTTTTGCCAAAAAAATACTTCCCGCCAAATAAAGCTAAGTCTGAAGCGTTGTTTGGCATGTAGTAGCCAAATTTCCCCTCCGCCAATTACCTTATTCTGCTCCATCAAAGCGGAAGCGATCTGAGCCGTTGATCACTATTAAGAGCGATCCAACGGCTCAGATTGCTTTTTTCACCCCCGGTTGAAAACAAACCGAGCATTACTCTCTCTCTCTCTATATATATATATAGTCCCCTTCCGTTGTGCACTACCCTCTGTGTGCACTTGGCCTTCGTAGCGACGATCTGAACCGTTCACATTGATATACACGTCTAAATTAGTCTAAATGTAAAATTAAGTTATTTGAAATTCATTTGTCTATGTTGAATATCATTTTTTTTATAATGACATGATGGATAGACAAATAAATTTCAAATGACTTGATTTTACATATTTAGACTAAATTAGATGTGTAGATCAATGTGAACGGTTCGGATCATCGATATGAAGGCCCGAAGGCCAAGTGCATACGGAGGGTAGTGCACAACGAAATGGGCCTTATAAGTAATGCACACGGAGGGTAGTGCACAACGGAATGGGCCTCTATAAGTAGTGCACATGGAGGGTAGTGCACAACAAAATGGGCCTCTATAAGTAGATCAATGTGAACGGTTCAGATCGTCGATATGAAGGCATGAAGGCCGAGTGCACATGGAGGGTAGTGCACAATGGAAGGGGACCCTTCCGTGTGCACTCGGCCTTCAGGCCTTCGTATCGACGATCTGAACCGTTCACATTGATCTACATATCTAAATTAGTCTAAATATGTAAAATCAAGTCATTTGAAATTTATTTGTCTATCCATCATGTCATTATATATATATATATATATATATATATATATATATATATATATATAGCACCATCTTCATGATGTGTTGAACGCTTTGATTCATAGACTAGAGGTCTCCAAATTACTTGAAATTTTGAACACGCCATCTAGATAACATATAGAGTGATGTGAATGGTGAAATTTCAAGCAATTCGGAGACCTCTAGCCTATGCATCAAGGCATTCAAATAAAATGTATATATATGTATTTCGCATCATCTTCATGACGTGTTGAACGTTTTGATGCATAGGCTAGAGGTCTCCAAATCGTTTAAAATTTTGTACATACCATCTAGATGACATATAGAGTGATGTGAACGGTGTGATCGAGATTCGAATGATTCAAATCGTTAATCTCACAAAAAAAATATTCTATCTCACCATCTCATATTAGCACTACTATATATATATATATATATATATATATATATATATATGGTAAAAGAGATATAAGCAACTTGCTCATTTAGTAAATGAACAATTGATTATGTGGCATGCATGTGATACATTGGACAACTAACCCTTTTAAGGATTCTCCAATATATCACATGCATGTCACATCATCAATTGCTTTTATATATATATATGGTAAAAGAGATATAAGCAACTTGCTCATTTAGTAAATGAACAATTGATTATGTGGCATGCATGTGATACATTGGACAACTAACCCTTTTAAGGATTCTCCAATATATCACATGCATGTCACATCATCAATTGCTTATTTTCTAAATGAGCAAGTTGCTCATACCCCTTTTCCCTATATATATATATATGCACTCTGTATTGAACTCGGCCTTCGGGCCTTCGTATCAACGATTCGAACCGCTCACATTGATCTACAGGTTTAAATTAGTCTAAATATGTAAAATCAAGTCATTTAAAATTTGTTTATCCATCCATCATGTCATCATATAAAAAAATGATATTCAGTCATACAATTTTGAAACACTTCAATAGATGGGCAAATAAAATTCAAGTGACTTGATTTTTACTTATGTAGACTAATTTAGACGGGTAGATCAATGTAAACAGTTCAGATCGTCGATACGAAGGCCTGAAGCCAAGTGCGCACGAAGGCTAGTGGCTAGTGCAGGACGGAAGGTGTGTGTGTGTGTGTGTGTGTGTGTATATATATATATATAGAGAGGGGGGGGGGGAGAGAAAGAGAGAGAGGGAGAGAGAGAGTCACATTCCGTTGTGCACTAGCTTCCATGTGCACTCGGCATTCGGGCCTTCATATCGACGATCCAAACCATTCATATTGCTCTACACGTCTAAATTAGTCAAAATATGTAAAATCAAGTCATTTGAAATTCATTTGTTCATCCATTGAAGTGTTACAAAATTGTATGGCTGAATATCATTTTTTTATAATGATATGATGGATGGACAAATGAATTTCAAATGACTTGATTTTTCATATTTAGACTAATTTAGACGGATAGATCAACGTGAACGATTCTGATCGTCGATACGAAGGCTTGAAGGCTGAGTGCACAACACACGAAAGCTAGTGCACAACATAAGGGGACTATATATATTTATAAAAGATGCTAATAACATACATCATGTTGTTTTAGGGGAGATAGTAGTCGATTTGGAAGTGGGAGGTGGGTTGTAGCGAAGATGTACTCACAACTAGAATGTAGATAGGGTAGATGGCTATTGTCATACACCTCTACTAGTCCTAATCATGAGTTTATACATAACTACTTCACTCCTGAGTGCTTCCGTTAACAAAATGACATACTAACCTCCTAACAACCAGAAATACTAGAGTATCTGAGTATCAGTATCACAATCACAAGCCAGTTACACAAACTAAGGCTTATACACTGTCAGACCAAAAAAATAACAGTCTAGCTATAGATTTAACCAAATATATAGTCTCCCTGCTATCCACTACATACCATGATGGGTCGAAGGTTGTATTCCCCCATCTTACAGAGGTTTGGCTGGCTTGTGACATCTCCCAAGCTCCTGCATCATCTAGAGCTATCTCCATCTTCAGCTTTTTCCTACTAGGTTGTGCTGCATTCAACCAAAAAGAGAACGAAAACATTACATTTCTTATAATTGATGTTGAATCACTAACTCTAGCATTGAAGATCTTAGCATTTCTTTCTAAGCACAATCTCCAACAAACAACAATTGTGCACAAACACCAAACATGTGATAACTGTGTGTGATCAAGCACACAACACCAAGAGCTAAAGCAATCATGAAGTGAAGTGGGCAAAGTGTGAATATGCAGCAAGTTTTGGAAGTGAGACTACACTTTAATATCTAGGGGGCACTCGAAGAACAGCTGGAAAGATGATTCAGATTTAGATAAGGTAGCACACTAACTACATGATGAGCCCCCCTCCCAACTCTTCATGCTAAGCACCTCCTTGATATTGAGCATATTTAATGACAGTAGCCAGATAAAACACTTACGTTTCAGAAGGGCAAATTTCTTCCATGTTGCTGCATATAAAGGAGTTCTCAAGCCACCACTGATGAAGTTATATGCAGATTTGACTGAGAAAGTACATGTTGGTGAGAGATTTCAGGCTGCTTCATCTCTATCTCTCCCTTATGATGCGGAGAATTGAGATAATAATTGCAGCAGTCTACTCTTCTCCTCTTTTAGTGTATCATCAGAAACTCTCATGTTTGGTCTCCATGTCCAACTTCCATTTTCCCAGCTGGATTTAGATATGAAGGTAGTTTTAGTATTCTAAGTCAAAGAATAAAGTCTTGGGAAGCTAGGTCTGATGCTATTTCTATTTATCTATTGTATTCCCATAATAGAATAGAAGAACCCTCGCTCAAGTGCCAAGAAACACAATGCATAAACCTCTCCTTCAACTTTAAAAAAAAAAATCCAAAATGATGAGGCAGACACTCACTCATAATAGGAATTCATACCTGGGTTGAAGTAGAGAGATCTAGGAGTTGAGACTGGTAGTTGCTCCTTACCATTAACAAGTTTCCACCATTACTTCATAAGTAATGCTTGATTGAAGACTTGGAGGTCAAGTATCCCCAACCCTCCTTGTGCTTTAGACTTACAATTTTTTTCCAATTAACAACTGCAACCCTCCTAACATCTTTATCACGACCTACCCATAGGAATCTACTTCTCACATGATCAATATGCTTTATAACTCACAAAGGGATCTTAAAGAAAGAATAATAATAAAGAGGCAGTGCAGATAACACTGAGTTGATCAGGATCAGTCTTTTCCCCTTGATAACATCCTACCCTTCCAACTAGAGTCTCTTCTCTATTTCTTAGATGACAGACATCCATTCCCTCATGTTCATGTTTCCCCTATTGAGAGGTAATCTCAAATATTTCTGAGGCAATTTTTCTTCTGCACAACCAAGAATGGAAGAGAAGGCATGCTTGGCTGTAGACTTGCCAAAATAGACCAGAGATGATTTTTTTTAAAGTTTATAGCCAGACCTGAGACATCTGCAAAGATGTTACGAGGAGTTTGAAATGAATGATCTCCTGTTCATCCCCATTATAGAAAACCAGAGTGCCATTTGCAAACTGCAACACATATAGTTGAGAGAGTTGTCTTCTAATGTTTAGAGGAATGAATCTCTTCTTCTGTTCCTTGGTTTAGCATTTGTGTTTACACATCCACAACAAAGATGAATAGCATAGGAGATATTAGATCTCCTTGTTTTAGACTTCTCTTGGAATGAATTGTTGTGCCCCTTTCATCATTAATAAGAATTGAAGATTTGTCTTGAGTAAAGAAACATATAGATCCAGTGACATCACTTCTGCCCAAAACCTCTTACTTGCAGCATTTCTTCAATGAAAGCCCAACTGAGTGGGTCAAAAGCCTTATTCAAATCAATCTTGAGCATGACAATATCTGATTTCTTCTTGGAGCATAAGTTCACCAATTCATGAGCAACAAGGAAGCAATCTAAAGTGGTTTCAGCTCTTAAAAATGCAGTTTGAGATGATGATACTAGATCATGAAGGACGAGTCCCAATATGTTGGCCAATACTTTAGTGAAGATCTTGAAGGAACAATTAAGCAAGCTGATGGGTCTGAATTCAGTAACTGAGTTAGCTCCTTCACACTTAGGGATAAGCATGATGTTCAAGTAGTTCATTCTCTCAATTGAACTATCTCTATAGTAGATACCATTGAAAATAGATAAGAGGTCATACTTAATGGTTTCCCATAATGCTTGGTAGAAGCTCATTGAATATACATCTAGCCCTGGTGCTTTGTCTACATTCATGCTAAAAACACCGCCTTTGACTTCCTCGAGAGAGAAAGAAGCTTCCAAGGCTGATAAATCATTGGTGACAAGGTATAAAGAGTGTTAATCAACTGTAAATGATGCCTCATTTGAGGTGACACACATTTTCAAAATCATCTTAAAGTTCTTCCTTTTCAATACCCGATCTGTAATGAGATTATCATCTTGCATAAAAGAGTACATAAAATATCTTCTTCTCCTACCATTAGCAATACAGTGAGAAAACATTACGATTTACTCAATGCCTCTCTGTCCACTCTCTCCTTAGGATCCAGTCTCTATCATCCTGAATCACATCCAAAGCATGAATTTTATCTAGGATTGCAGACTTTTTAGTGTTAGAATGGGTTTGACTCCACACCTTGAGTCTTCTCTTAAGCAAATGCAGCTTAGCACTGAATCTATCTATCATACCTTCTTGACACTTAAAACAGTTCCACCACTGATTAACCAAATTCTTGAAGAGAGGATGAGTGAGTCAAGCATTCTCAAATTTAAAATAGGAATCGCTTTTTAATTGCCAGTGTGTATAGTACAATGAGATAGTGGTCTGAAGCTATTTTTGGAAGTGAGGTTTGAATGTGGCCTGAGTACTGTAGATCTCAAACTTGGGAGATTAAGAATTTTTTCAACATTGCCATGGATGGAGTGTCTCTGAGGTTTGACCACGTAAATTTCCTCCCCGCAAGTGCAATATCAATAAATGCTAAAGAATCAATGAAATCGCTAAATGCTTTCATATCTCTGTGTGACCCTCTCCCCTCTCTCCTTTCTTCATTAGAAGAAGTGACATTGAAGTCCCGACATACAACCCATTTGGAGCAAAGGCCCTCCTTTGAACAATTTCATAGAAACAAAACTTATTATCTTCTCTTTCAAAAGGAGCATAAACAGAGGTTATGGACCACTCAGTTCCAGTTGTTCTATCTTTGAACGAAACATAAATTGAGAAAATGTCAATGGTAGAGTAAGAACATTCTAACACAATATCATTTCAACCAAGCAGAACTCCTCCTCAAGTGTCCAGAGCATCAATACTGACTCATTTGTTGATAACAGAACCTCCAATTGAAGACAACTTTCTTGGGGAGGGAGAAGTAGACTTGGATTCTTGAAAACAAAGAATTGTTAACGCCACATTTCTAATACCATCTTTGAGCAGGGCACATTTATTTGGGCACCCCAGCCCTCTAACATTCAAACTACCTATTTTCATTATAACAGATAAAAACTAAATTAACAAAAAAGCATCAAGCTTAGACTACTCTGAGAGTAGATTCTATTGGCCATTGCGGCCAACATAAGCTTCCTCCGAGCTTCTAATCTTGGCAGTGGAATGCGGCCCCTTAGACCCTACAACCAAAGTCTTAGCCACTTCAGTAAGCTAATCATCATTAAGCAATTTGGAAGGATTCTGAAGAACTTTTGAAGCAATGGAGCTAATGGATTTACCTCCACTTTTGGAGCTGGAATACTTCCTCTTGGAGTTAGTTATATGCCTCGCAGATGGCCTGTTGGTGAGAACAATCTTCTTAGCAAAGCTAGCATTTCTCTTGATTTTGGCTTGATCCCCGAAAGCAGGAGGAATTAGTTGAGAGTCAGTCACCGAATCTGAGTTGGAGGGTAGTGTACGAGTCCTAGTGTTCAAGCTTGAGGAATCATTATCGGATTTGTGGGCTTCACTCGAGCATGGGGGCTATTTGAGAGATGGAGCAAGTTTGGCCTAGAGTGATTTGGGGAGATCCACAGTTTGTTCTTCCCATTCAATTTCAACAAAACCAGAACCAGATTTGGAATTGAACATGTTACCATATTCGGGTTGATCCTCACTTCTGAATTGAATAGCTGCTGCAAATCCAAATAGCATGATCTGATATCTGAATGGAATCTTCTGGCCCAACCTTCACAAATTGCTCTTTTTTTAAATTCAAACATGAGCTATTTTCCTGCTTTTATTTTCTGATGAAGCTCTCCCATGTTTTTGGTCGCCAGCTAGGCCTCTGGTGCCTGATCAGAATGCATGACAGTCAAATTGGAGCTGCTTCCCCCTCTTACGGCATCCAGAAAGATAGGATCCCTGGCTGCTTTGGGGGTTGTGGCCCCAAGCTGGTAGTGAACAGTTGAACTCTCCCTTCTTCAACATCAGCCAGAGCAACCGAGTCTCTATCTTAAGAGAACATGAACATCTTACATCTCTTTCCATGGAGTGATGTATTAATTCCACTTCCAGATTCATAAGGATATCAGCCATACTTTGGACCTCTATCAGCACCATGGTGTTCTTCATTTTCGCACAGTTTTCCATATCTGAACTCATAGTGATTACCTTAGCAAATTCCTTCAACAACTCATCCACGGAGGCTTTGTTCCATAGGCGAAAAGACAGCATCGGGACATTACCCCAAGTATAACATGATTTCCGCCTCAGTCTTGCACCAAACTCCAGAGTCCATGGAGTCACCGCTGTCATGGCTCCGGCGATCTTGAAGACTCCTTCAGCTACTGCATCCTTCAGCATGTCTTCATTTGGGAACTTGATGAAAAAGACATCTTGACCAACCGGATCTGCAGATATGGGTAACTTTTTTTTTGCAAATATCGATTACTGGAATTCAGTTTGTTCTTTGATAATTAGTCAGTGCCAAAAATTGGTAGCATGAACTCCAATTTTGAAAGGGAAGTAGGTTTTGGAATTTATAGAGTTGAGAGTGATGCACAATATTCCCTTGTTTTAGTAGTTGATAATTGTTAACAGTCTCGATATAAGCTGCTAATTGACATTTTGATATGCCTGAGATGAAAAACAGAGTAAAGGGTTTTGAACACATATACCCTTCAAAAAAAGTGTGAATCTCAAACATGTGTTTCAAAAACGTGTATTCTCTTGTTCACCAGAACAATGTACCCTTCAATAGCCTTGTCGAACTATGTCATAAATTAGTCTCCCCTTACTAGACATAGAAAATGACTAGATGCTTCTATTGTTAGAAAATTTAAAAAAATAAAATAAAATAAAAAGTCTTGATGAATTTTGGTAGACACGGTGGGGAGGGAAACCATACGGACGGCAAGATGGAGTGGGGAGTGAGATGTTGGAGCCACAGAATATCGTAGGATATTGAGGCAGAGGAGGAAGGTGGAATTGTAGATTTGGAGAAGTGGACGTGGGATTGCGGCATTGGGAGGAAGGGAGAAGGGTGTGGCAGAGGAGAGGAGACGCGGTAGCGTTGAGGCCCTTGGTGAAAAAGCAACGAATATGTGGTGGAGAGAGGCAGGTGGTCAGATAAGTGGTTGGAGGAGACATCGCTGGCAAAGGAGGCGGTTGCGACGGTATGGAAAAAATAAGAGGAAGAAGAAGAAGAGTAATGCTTATTGCTGTGGCCATAGCATTACTCAATATAAGGGTTATGATTCTTGTAGTGTAGACTTGTAATACTTCCCAATTAGAGCCTACTTTAGTACATGAGTAAAAGTAAACATTATTATGTGCAAGTAACTAACAAATGATAGCATGTCATTCCAAATACAACTTTATTTGTAACTCTCTCATATAATTGGTCAATACATCATTTTTGAAGGGGGGAAAAAAAGAATTGTAATTAGTTGAACCACTTTCTTCTAGTAACTGGGCCTATCAAGGTGTACATGCAAAGTAGCATGCTATCGTTTGTTTATGTAACTGCATAGTTTTCTACCTTTTCCATTGAGTTGACTTGTTGCTTACATTATCCCAACATAAGTTGCAAATTGACAAATGATTTAGGAGACTTAGGAGTCTTCTTTAAATATGCACATAACAACACACATTACAAACATTTCCATTTTGGAGCGACATTTTGTTTGTTTATTTGTTTGCATCAATGCTTTCAACCAAGGACTTCGCCCTCTTTGCATCACCAATCGAGTTTCGGCGTTGTTCTTCGGACTCTGGATGGACCACCAAATTTTGTCCCCAGACTAATTTACAAAAGAGAAGAAACATAAATACTTATCGTGCTATTCAAGTACTGCATTTTGCATCACACGGGGATCAGTGTGCAGGAGCTTAAACAGTCCCATGAATTTGATAAAAAGAATGTATTTTTTTTTATAACGTTGATGAGTCAAAAGACTCCAGCCAGATATATTAATGATAAGAGAATATTTACAAATAATAGATAATTTTACACAAAGTAAAAATGAAAAACAAAACAGAAGAACAAAAAACTGACAAATATACATGATGGTGCAATGAAGGGAATTGCACAAGAATAAAAATCCAGCGAGGCCGATAGCAGACCAGAAGCAAACATCCTGAAGGCAACATACATCGTGCCTTGGACTGAAGACAGCAACGCTCAACGATCATTGACCAATACACAGAGAAAAAGAGCCACAACACTAATCACAGCTCAAAAGAAACAGAGTCAGCCCCACCGCCGCCGCAAAACACCCCCTATACGAGGCCTCACCCAACCTGAATAGAAGCAATGAGAACATGCTGCAAAGTCACAGCACAACAACACAACCCTGTAGCGATGACAACAAAAACAAAAGGGCCTCTAAACAATCAGGCACACCCACAGGCTCGCCAAAGAAACAGCTCAAACGAGATGGGGAACCAGTCTACGACCGAACAGAACCCAGATAAGCAACCAAGAACATCCGCCGAACAAAGACAAAGCCAAACTCGAACGAAAGTCACCAATACATAAATAAAAACAGTCGCAATAAATAAAAGGAAGAGAACATGAGGCAAAAGGAGTAGTATAACAGCACTGAAGCTAAAATCAAACTAGATCAGCAAATATCGCATCTAAGAGAAACCAAAAGATTAGCATACCATATAATTACAGAGCTAGCAATAGGAAGCTAACCAAAAGATACAGAAACACAAGAAAAAAGGAAAGCATCATAACAACACAACCACCCAGGCCACCACAAACAAACGAGACAACCACCCAGGCTACCACAACACAAAATGAGAGGATATACCAAGCACCCTAAAACTCAGAATATCCTCACTGACAGAAAAGTAACCAACGCAGAGGGTTGGCATTCGGGTCGAACGGGCCGGGCCGGGCCGGCCCGGACCCGCCCGGGTTGGGCGTTGACTTGGCCAGGTTCGGGCCGGTTTGGCGACTTAACCCGGCCGGGCCGGACCGGGACGAAAGGTGTTTAAGGCGACGCACCCAACCAGTGAACCCTTTCGGGTCCAACCCGGGTCGGGTCGGGTCGACCCGCGGGTTGGCCCGTTTAGATTTATAGGTTTTTTTTAAAAAAAATTTCACTTAAAATAATAATAATAATAATAATAATAATAATAATAATAAACATTAAAAATCGTAATAATAATAATAAGATTGAAAGAGTAAAATTGGCAAAAAATATTGAAATATTATTCATATGAATTTAAGTTATACAATTTTCACAATGTCTAATGAAATGAATAATTCAATTCACAAATATGTTTTATACACTAACATATTTCTTATATACAATTTTAATTTACTTTAATTTTTCTAAATTAACATAACAAGCAAAGATATAATACAATTTCTAACATGTTGGGCGAGTTGCTATTACAAGCAAAGCTATTGTTGTTGTTGTTCTTCCGGCGAGTTGCTCCCACTTTTGGACGTTGATAATGCTTTCCTTGTGTCCTATCTTCAGCCTTCAGCCAGTCTTCTGTGCAAACGAGCATCTCTAACGTGTCGGGCTTCAAGCAATTCCTGTAATCAGTTAGAACTCTGCCACTTGAAGAAAATATACTTTCAGAAGCAACTGTAGAGACAGGTGGAGTTAGTAAATCTTTAGCCACAATTGACAGAATACTAAAAGTGTGTTCATGGTCTTTCCACCATTGTAAAATATCTAGTGGAGAAGAAAAGGGCTCAGAATCTTGTTGGTTATACCAATTTAATTCATTTTGTTGATTAGTCCTATGTTTTTTTGATTGAATTTGTGCAAGTAAATTAAATGTTCTATCATCAAATTTTCTCTTACCCTTACCTTTAGAAGTAGAAGAAGAAGAACTAACTACAGAACTTGTACTGCTAGAATCAAAACGTCTATCATAATAATCATACAAGTTATTTAATGTAGATTCAAATTGAACTAAAAAAATAGCGCAATCAATTACTATTTCTACATTTTTCCCAGTAATACAAAAAATATTTCAATCAAACTCTTCGTACCTTCTAATTTGATACGAGGATCCATAACGGTAGCAACACAAATCAACATAGGAGGAGGAAAATAATACTTCAAAAAAAATTTGTATGCAAGTTTTACAATATCACCAACATGTATATCATTTAACATTTCATAAATGTTTGCATCATGCTAACTAATGAAATAAAAATACTACTAGAAGAGATTCATATGTTTTTGAAAATTTTAAAGGTGCGGTTTTAAAAGGTTCTAAAAATTTCAACAAAGATTCGGCATAAAACCAATCCGTGGGAGTCATTTCAAAATTGTGCATATTTTTTGCGATAAAAAAATTATTTACAACTGCTTTATATTCGGTAACAACATGTAGTAAATCAAAAGTAGAGTTCCATCGGTGTCTAACATCCTTTGGAAATCTTCTAAAAGGTACATTTGAAAGCCTACACCAATTTTTCCATTCTTGAAATACGCTGGGACTTAAAACAATAAAATGTACACAATTTTTAATTTTAAGTATATATGGATCGGCTATTTTTAATGCATCTGAACACATAAATTTATAATATGACATGCACATCTAATATGAAAAATATTGTCAAATGAAGGGTTTAATGCGGATTTTAAAATAGTAATTAATTGTTGTATTGTTGTTAGATGCATTATCAAAAATAATACACATAATTTTATCGCGAACATGAAAAACATCACAAATTTCTAAAATACGATTTGCTATTTCAGCGTCATTATGGGGATACGGCAACGCCGCAAGTGATATGATTATTTTTTGAAGAATCCAATCATTGTCGATCCAATAACAGGTTATTCCCATCGTTGAAATATTGTTGACACCCGTCCAACAATCCGAAGTTAAACTCCATAAAATTGCAATCAAAGCGTCCTTCATTTCATTGTACACTTTAAAACAATCCGATTTGCAAGTATTTATCGGAATACTTCTAAAATAAGGGTTTAAGGCCGTTTGATTAAATTTTCCAAGTCCCTACTCTCAGGATAAGAAAATGGTAACTCTTCCTTTATGACTAATCGGGTCATTTCCCGACGAACAAGATCGGGATCATAAGGGTGGCTATCAACTAGACCGATCCTAGGGTTGATTTTTTGTTGGCCATGTAGATCAGCAAGAAGGTCTTTATGGTTATTTTGGATGTGTCTACTAATTGTATCGGTGCCATCACCCCTCTTGAATTTGTTTGCCTTAGAACATGTTTTACAAACTTTCAAACCTATACTCGGAGTTTGTTCGTCCTGGATATAATCGTAAAACTTATGATAATCACTACTTTCTCCTCTAATTTTCCTACTACTATGGGGTTGTGTGGTTTCGGTTAGTTGTTGTTGTTCTTCTTCTTCTAATTGTATGTCACTTACAACCTCGTCGTGTGCACCCCATTGTTTGGTAGGAGGATCACGGTACTCTTGGGCGGCTCACTAATTGGGACAATTGGTGGCCTACGGAAAGAGGAGGAGGAATCTTGCCCGCTACAACCGCTACCGCGTGATCTAGACATAATGTAGTAATGTATGTAAAAAAAAACTACACAATGTAGGAAGGGTAAATTATAAAAAAAAATCTAAAAAACAAGAGGGTTGAGATAGAAAAGATCAAAAAACCAACAATAATTATAACTATAACACAAAAATAAAATAACGAGAGAAGTATGAAATTTTGATACCGTTCACCGTGGATACGCATATATAAAAAAAACTGTGAAAATAAGAATAGAAGTAGAACTAGAAATAAGCGATTCCGGAATTGAAGAGTTGAGGAGAGCTTGAAGGAGAATTGACGACTTGATCACTTGGAGTTGGACGAGAGTTGAAGAGTTGAAGACGTTGTTGAATTTTGATTTCGATACGATCGAAATTTGATCGTGTATATGCCTTGAAGACTTGCTTGTTGAATACTTCAATTGTTGAAAAATTCCTTAGAAATGAGTTATAATAGTAGAGAGTAAGAGAGTAAGGTGTATTTTTTTATGGGATTTTAGGGGGGTATTTATAGGCTAAAAATATAAAAAAAACCAAAAAAAAACAAAAAAAACATTTATAAGAGAGCCAAACGGCTCTCTGTTGTACAGTGCCCCCCCCCCCTAATGGCTCCGTTGTCAACGGTCGACCCGTGACGGGTTGAACGTTCGACCCGAACAGGTCCAACGGTTCGTAACCCGCGGGTTGACCCGCAGGTTGGCGGCGGGTTGGGCATTTTTAAACGGGTTCGCGGGCCGGGTTAGACGGGTTGGATTCACGTTTTTGATGACCCGGATCGACCCGTTACTGTTCACGGGTTCGACCCGAACCCGCCAAACCCTTTCACGGGTCGGGTTCAACGGGCGGGTCGCCAGTTGACCCGGCCCACTTGCCATCCCTACCAGCGCAGACATCCACCGGGGAACAAAGAACAAAAAACAAGCAAATGCTTGCTCAAATATGCAGGTATATGAAAAAAGAAGGATTATTAGTAACTCAAGTTGGTTGAAAATTAGCTAAGCGAAATAAATCTGCCTCCTCATGGAGACGACGAAGTTGAGGGCTTCCACTTTATCATGTGATAGAGAGGAAGCCCAAAAATTAGTAAAGAAAACTAACTCATCAATTAGACTACCAATTGAATGGGGAGTAAGAGAGAAAATGCGATTATTTCTTTCTTTCCAAATGATCCAGATAAACGCCATCATAGTAAGGTCCCAAAACGACCTAAACATTTTCAAAACAAAAATGTGCCTCCAACTTGTCCACCAAGACAGGATGGAGGTGGGAAAAGAGTGAACTAGCCACACATGCGCACCGATCATCCATAATGGCCGAATAAAATCACACTGCAAAAAGAGATGTTCGATAGTTTCATGATGAGTAAGGCAAAGCGCACACAATTGACCCATGGCAAGGCTCCTCTTGTTGAGGTTTTCTACCGTGAGCAGTTTGTTGTTAATGGTCAACCAAACATGAATTTTGACTTTCAACGAAGCACAAGAGCTCCAAATAACCTTAGCAAAAGGGAACAAGACACCTCCATGATTTAGAAAATTGTAGAACGACTTAACCGTAAAAGAACCGGAGGAATTCCATCTCCAAACGACGTCCTCTTTGGGATGCCGGGGATAAGAGTATAAGTTAGAAAGAAATTGGATATAGCAAGTAATTAATGAAGGGTTAAGGACCGTATTGAAAGGAATAACCCATTCTTTGTGGCCATTAAAAATGAAGAGATAATCTGCCACAGAAGCCGGAGGGTTGAGGGCTATCTTAAAAAGATCCGAAAACACCGAAGCAATCTTATAATTACCGATCCAAAGGTTGGTCCAGAACATCGTCTTTAATCCGGAGGCACATACCTTAGATAGGCTACATTGAAAAGGATCTACCACTTTCCACACACCCTTCCAAAAAGGAGAGGCCGTAGCAGAGAGAGGGGAGAAAAATTCCCAAATTTTATGCCGCGAGTGACATTTCTAGCGAATAAGATTAGCCCAAGGTAGATTATTATCTTTCAGAATTCGCCACAGCCATTTACCTAGCAGTGCTAGATTTTGGTTCCGCAAGTCAAGAACTCCCAAGCCCCCAGACGACTTAGAAGTACAAATTAACTTCTAGTTGCAAAGATGGGTCCCCGCTTGATAAATATCGGAGCCAGACCAGAAAAAAAAATCCTTCTAATTCGATCAATTCTTTTAATAATCCAAGAAAGGACATAGAAAAAGGATATCATAAATAACGGGATCGACGAAAGGACGAAGTTGACTAGGATGAGTCTACCTCCACGAGATAAATGCCTACCATTCCAAATGTTGAGTCTGGCTTCCACTTTATCAATCATAGGAAACCAATCAGATTTATGCAGCTTGCCCCATCTCAAAGGTAGACCGAGATACTTGACGAGAAAAGAAGTGGAAACACAGTTGAAGAATTGCGCTATCGCGTTTTGACGGTTGTTTGCCCCACCTAGCCAAAGAACGGAGGTTTTAAGGAAATTAATCGGTAAGCCAGAAGCTCTTTCAAAGATATAAAAAGGAAGTTTAAGATTTCGAAGGGTTGAGCCGTTAGGCTTAGCGAAAATAATGGTATCGTCGGCATATTGTAAATTAAGAGCTCCGCGATAACTCTGGGAGCCACCCAACCCTTCGATGACATTAGCGTCCCAAGCATTTCGAAGCAGTTTACTAAAAACATCAGCCACCAGCGAGAACAACAAAGGAGAGATCGGGTCGCCTTGATACAGATCGCATTTGCATTTGAATTTGTTACCCTCCGTACCATTAATAAGAATAGAAGAAGTTTCAGCGAAAAGACTGGACTTAATTCAGGCAATCCACTTAGAACCAAAACCGCGATAAAAAAGGATATCAAAAAGGAAATCCCAACTCACATTGTCGTACGCCTTTTCAAAATC
Organism: Hemerocallis citrina; assembly: GCA_017893485.1. Classification (NCBI taxonomy): domain Eukaryota; kingdom Viridiplantae; phylum Streptophyta; class Magnoliopsida; order Asparagales; family Asphodelaceae; genus Hemerocallis; species Hemerocallis citrina. The sequence continues at coordinate 113,639,262 of CM030361.1, read as the reverse complement.
TAACTTAAGAAGGATGCCTTCTGAGTTAGTTCTATGGCATTCTGAAATGATTTCTTGAGCACAGGCCACACTATCAAGGATAAACCGATCCTTAACAAATCCTGACTAGGCAGGGTCAATAAGAGGTGAAATGACCACACTGAGGCGGCTGGAGAGAACTTTCATGATGATCTTAAAAGTAGTATTGATAAGACTAATGGGACGAAAAGCAGACACCGCATTAGCCCCCATTATCTTAGGGATGAGAACAATATGAGCGTAGTTAATACGGTCAAAAGAAAAATGACCCTGGTGCAGGTCAGCAAACATCTCCAGTAAATCTTCTTTCAGAGAGTCCCAGAGTTTTTGGGAAAAAAAGGACATGAAATCGTCAGGGCCAGGAGCCACATCGCCTTTGAGGGGAAAAACCGCAGCTTTGATCTCGTCCAAGGAGAACGGTTCTTCAAGACTAGTAAGATCGTGTATTTCGTTACCGTAAAGTTGTGGCCAATCTAGATTAATGGAATGGGGTTTCGGAGACCCAAAGAGATTTTTGTAGAAATGAAGAAAAGTGGCGTGAATCTCAGTGTTGGAGGTAAGATCAATGCCATTGTCTACAATGGAAGAGATGTGATTGCAACGCTGACGATGAGAGGCAAAATTATGGGGAAAAAAGGTGTTGCTATCACCCTCTTTGAGCCAGCGAATTTTAGCTCGCTGTGCCCATTTGATGTGATCAAGGTTAAGAAGGTAAGCAAATTCTCGTTTGCAAGAATTTCGATTGAAATGTTGGGCATCAAAATTGGGACCGGTCTCTTCCAATAGAACGATGGAATTAATCGAAGACAAGAAATATTCCTTAAGCCTGTTAGCATTAGCGAATCTATCCTTCCGCCATATTTTACAACCATGTTTGACGGCATGGAGTTTAAGAAGAATTCAGCTACGTCCGTGAGAACCGGTCACGGAAGAGAGACAATTAATGATGAGGTTAACAAAAATCTGGTCCCGCAATCAGAATTTTTCAAAACGGAATTTGAACGGTTTAGAGAAATTATAGTTTGAGTGCAACGAAATAGACACATGATCCGAAGATGGATTAGGCATGGCCTGCACAAAAGAATTGTGAAAGAAGGAGATCCAATCTTGAGATACGAGGAAACAATCAAGCTTGGCCATCGAAGGAACGATCTGCATATTAGACCATGCGAAAGATCTACCATTAAGAGGTAGATCAATCAGATCGAGATCCCTAATGCGACCGTTGAAACGAAGAGAATCTAGATTCGAAAAAGGATTACCCATCCTTTCAGTGGAAAATCTGGTGACATTGAAATCACCACTAAAAATTCAAAAGCCGTTGATAGAATTCCGAAAGGAATTGAATTCACTCCAAAAAGAGTTGCGACGATCAGTAGTAGAAGGCTCATAAACCGAAACTACTGTGAGGTTGCAATTGAATTCGAACCAATGCAGAGAAACAACGAGGAAAAAATTAAGACGGCGAACTGAGACAAGAGAGAAGCAAGACTCCTTAAACCCGAAAAGGATCCCGCCACGAGTTCCTTTAGCGTCTAACGCAATCCACTTAGTAATCAAAGAACCCCCGATGGAGCAACTAATAGAAGGGGAAATGGAGTCAAGTTTTGATTCCTAAATCGAGATCATATCACAACAAGAAGATCTTATGAGATGGAACAGCGCCTGCTGTTTAGACTTACACCTAAGACCGTGAATGTTCCAAGAGAGACTAATCATAAATTCGAGAGGACTTTTTAGCTCTTGAAATTTCAAGGAGACGTAAATAATCAAAGTCAGACACCTTGACCGGGTCTAAGACAAATCCCATGTCAGAGGCTAGATGAATTATGTCTAAATTAGAAAGGGAATCGAAATGAACCTGATAAACAGAACCAAAATCGGTTAGATTCTTTGTATCCGGAACGAAGGGTGGAATTTCGAGATTGCGGATCTGCGCCGCTAAAGAGGCTTTGGAAGACGAAGATAATTGCGAATCTTTTTTACCGCGAATACGCGTGCTGGACCGAATAACAGGAAAGCAAGATTTTTTCTTTTTTTTATGAGAATCAGTTGAAAGCATTAGGGGAACCCTGATTAGAAAGCTAGAATTTTTAGTAGGAAGGTCAGACGAGCCAGGGATTGAAGGGACCAAAGGAGAGGAATTGCTCCGGAACGGGGTAGGATGCTCTGAATTAATAGGACCAAGGTAAGAACTAGTGTGGCTATCAGCCAGTGTCGGGGCAATCCGAGATAGGGAGAGTAATTGAAATGAGATAGACTCAGTCGGCTCTATTTTATCAAGAAAATTACAATCTTCTTTAAGAGCCGAAGAAAGGAGATGTGGATTATTAACCAACGGAGAATAAGAAAATGGAAAGTAAAACTGAACATAACAGGAGGGAATGTGTAACCCCTGTTTTTCATTTTATGTATTTTGAAGTATATTTTTCATTTTTGTATATTTTTATCTCTCTTGTATTTTCTGGACCGTATATTGGAATTATTTTCAATATATATTCATTCTATTTTATTTTGAGCTCCTTGAGTTGTTTGTTCGTCGTTTTTGGCTCATTTCATCATTTTGTTTATTTTCTTCATTTTTGGCCTCAATAGCTTCATTATATTTTTCCATGGTGATGTGATGGTATTTTGGTGGTGATTTTCCAAACCTATGATTTTTGACCCCTAATGAGATTTTTAGGAGCCATAGAATTTACTATAAATTGTATTCCTATTTGAAATCTACCCAATACCCATTACCCATTTGCATACCTATTACTACATGCTATTACCCACAACCCATTAGCCCGCATTAATCTCCTATATAAATATCCTTAACACCTTAAACCCTAACCCCAATCCCTAATTAACTCTCTCTCTCTCTCCCTCTCCTAATCCCGGCCCTCTCTCTCCCCATCCTTGGTGATCCCGGCCTGCATACCCCTCAAACCCGACCACCCCACATCTGGTCGATCCCCACATCCGACGACATCCTCCCCATCTGGCCACCACCTCCACATCTCCCTAACTCCGACCATCCACCATACAAAAACCCTACAAACTCTTGCTTGATTCCCTTATTGCCGACCACCAAGAACACCACCACCACCATCAAAGTTGCACCTTTTGATCCCCTACTCTCTTTTCGTGGTGTTTTGCGAAGTGGGTATTGGCCACCTTGATCGTTGATTCAAGGGATTCGTTCATGAGAGGATTCGTGTTCGTAGTTGCTTGGATTCGCGCTTGGAGCGGATTTCGTTCGTGGGTTTTGCTTTGCTTCGTGTTTCGATCGCTTTTCATCTCCATAACAAGGCAAGTAACTTGTATTACAATTCATTAGGTTGATACAAGTCAAAAAATTCACATCTAGTGTAGTTGGGTCTAGAGACAACCAAAATTTGTGTTTTTCTTGATGAGTTGTCTCTATTGTGATAATTTGGCCATAGATGACTTATGACACCGAATTTGATAGGAGATAACCTAGAATTTACCCAAAAACTTGATTTTGATGCATGTATGTGGATATTTGCATGAATTGTGTTTGATTGAATGCCTATATGAAATAATAGGTGTGTACATGTTAGTAATCCCCAAATCATGATGTTTAGATGCTTGGTAGGTTGTATTTCAAGTTTGGATGTGTTTGAATCAATATTGTGAAAGTTATGATGTTCTTGATTAGATGTGTGAAATCTGTATTTGCTGCTTGTTCTGTTTTGATTGCTGTTTTCGTCCATGCTACAGTCAGTATTTGAATTCCAAAATAAAAGATGAATCAAACCCCACTGGTTTTACTTGATTTGGATTTCGTATGACTGAGTTATGTGTGTTTTGGTACAGACATGTCGAACAATTTCAGATTCTGTTTTGGGTTAATTTTGTTAACAAACTATTTTCAAGAACTATTCTATACATAATATCTTAACCTAATATTTTGGTCGGTGTTTCTGTATGATATTAGGGACTACCCAGATTTTTGATGAATTTTAAAGATAAGTTTTGTGTGGTGTTTTATGCTCTTTTCTAAAATCTTCTCATACTGTATTTTGCTTACTGTTTAGTAAAGAACTCTATTTTCACTATACTTCCCTATACTGTATGCAAATTCTTTGTGAAATATGAAAGTTAGTAAATTCTATCTATTTTCATGTCCCTTTGGCGGAATTGGATTTCGATTCACTGGTTGCGAGATATCTTAGTTCTCGTACAGCAGTGTTGAGGTTTCCAGATTCGTCAAACTATGTTTTCTTGATGCTTTCTTATTTTTGATGGCTTATCTATTTTTACTGAAATATTATGAAACTTGTTATTTTGATTCTAGACATATAAGAGAATACCCCAAATTTTTTGTAGATTTATTTAGTGTGTTTTCATGCTGTTCTCATGCCCTTGAATTCGTTTTCCTGATTTCTGACTGAACATGTTTTCTGACTTCGAACTTGTTTTGAGTTAAGATGTTGTGAAGTACTGTATGACTTAATTATACTCGTTGGATTCGTGTGGATGTCTAGTTTCCAGATCCTTTGACGGATCTAGGTTTGCATTTCTGTAGAGACGGAAATCTCTGTTTTAGTACTGATCTGTCATGCTGTCCTGATTGTGAACATACACCATTTTGCTCGATTATGTGACTCTGTATTACCTATACGTGCTGATTTGATTTCCTGAACCTAAACCTAATTATATCATGATAGTTTGACACTATTTCGCACACATTCATGTCTGTTTGATAACTATAATGAAAGTAACCAAGCCGGGGTTTAAGAAAAAAATCTAATAGTGAGAAAGCATAGAAATGTGTACTTAGAAGGGGGCCCGTGTTTCCCATCTGTTGAGATCATTTTATATGATCGTCTGTTGAGATCACTTGCGTAATCGTCTGTTAAGATCATTTTATATGATCGTCTGTTGAGATCATTTTACATGATCGTCTGTTTGAGATCACTTACGTGATCGTCTGTTTGAGATCACTTATGTGATCGTCTGTTTGAGATCATTTTACATGATCGTCTGTTATCTGTCTGAACTCTGAGTACACAACCCTATATAATCCCCTACGAAATCTACAAACGAAACTGTTGTGTTGTAGCAACCATGTAGGTGGGCTGCATGAAGTGCTACCTAGATAGTAATCACACAAGACTTACATAAATCTGAATCTGAATCTGTTATCTGAAAATCTGAATCTGTTATCTGAATATCTGTTATCTGTATCTGATTACCTGACATATCTGATTACCTGATTATCTGTCTGACACTATCATGTGACACATTACTTGACACTACTTGCATATCTGTTTGCATATTATCTGACACTTGACACTTGACCTATGTTAGTATACCATGTTAGTTAAATTCTGTCATACCATGCTAGGTCTGTTTCTGCTATTAATTAGATATGTTAGTTTCCCCCATGTGTTTGTATCCTACATTATTTATGACCCGCGACTTGCAATTGACGGATACTTGTTTTCTCCTTTTTTTTCTTTTCCTGCAAATTTACTAATTGCAGATCAGGTTGGTCAGCTGCTTGATGGTAATGGCGAAAGGATGTATTAAGTTGGAAATTTCCGCTTTATCATTATTATTAGTTGTGCTTGAACAAGGAATAAGTTGTATTTAGTTTATTTGGATATTATTTATATTTGGGCGATGTGACCCAGAATATTATTTTTCTCCAGACTCTGATTTATTTGAGAATATTGTATTTAGTTTCAAGTAAATTTTTGTTGGTGTTTTGTTTCAATATTGCATGTTGGTTCCACCTTTTGCTTACGACTGATAAATTCTGCGATGTGTTGCAAAGATTCTGAAACGGCTTAAGAATGATAATAATCATTCGCTGAGCTTTTGTTACGTATCCGTATTCCGTATTCCTTTTTGGGAAGCGGGGCGTGACAGAATGGGAGAAAAAGTAATCAAATTAAAAGCGATTCAGAATAGTAACACTTTATCAGATACCAGTAAAAAATTAAACTCAGTAAACCGAACGGGAATAAGTACCTTGGCTGGCTTTTTAGATTGATCAAGGTCTTTTTCTTCATCAGCTAGCAGATCATCTGATTGAGCCCAGTCGTCAGCTGGAGTGGGATCAGATGCAGAAGCTTTCAGAAAGGCCAAATGAGACTTAGAGGCCAATGAAGGTGAGCTTTGGACCGATGATTTGTATATGTCCCAGTCGGAAGAAAAGTTGGGATTGACCTTCCATTCGGGCCAATTGGGGTCAGAAGCATCACAATGCGCCACCTTCGGAAGTGTAGGCAGAGTAGTGGAAACAATGGTCGAAGAAGTGGGTAGAGAAAGGTGAGCTGTCGATGTGGGAAAGGTCGACAGAGCAGCTATGGTGCGGATGGTAGGGGCAGCAATAGGACTAGAACTTGCCTGAGAGGCGATGGCAGGGTTAATCCAAACCAAATTGGGGGCCTTAGAAGGAGAAATGGTCGATTCTTTGGCATTGGTAACACCTCTGTAGGAGAAGGTGTAATTCTTTTTAAACTGGATTTTTTGACTCCCTCTAGCTTTGGGATTGAACATAGGAGGACGAGAGGAAGAACCTGCCGCGAACTTTGTATCGATAGAACTCATCAGCAAGGAGGAGAAAGAGCCAGCTGGAGTGGAAACTGGCTTAGCAAATGCCACCATAGGACAATCATGGTAATTGATAGAAATGGCGAAAAATGACTGGCCAACACGAAGAGAGTAAGCCATAACTCTATCTTGCTGAGCGAGGCATGAGAACTCTGCTTCAACCTGGAGGCATCCAGAAGCTAACAAGGAGGTGGATGAAGTGCAAATAAGGTTTCCGATGCATGTTGACATATCCGCAACAAGACGGGGAGAGTCACAGAACGGAGGTAAACCCAGAATGGTAACTTTGGTGGGAGTAGGAAGAAAGACAGGAGGAGGAGAAGTAAGCTGAACCCATTTGCAGAAAGAGAGAGTAATAGTCCCAATGTTGAGAGATTTGATAGCCAGAAGCTCGTCGAGGATTTTGGAACTGGGGCAGTTAATGACTACATCCCTGTTAGAGCAAGCACTAACTGCCCACGTCCATTCCGCAACGTTGTAGGTTTTGCACAGAAAGGAGTCCAATGAATAATTGGAAATGGATCCTCCAACAAAAGTAACAGCTCCGTGAGAGTCTAACTTGAAAATTTTGGCAGAGAGGTCAGAAGATGGTACGTAGATGAGAGTAACCATAGGTTTCTCAACCAAATCAGAAGGAGCAATAGTAAGAGGGTCGAAAAGGAGGGGAGTAATTGGGGATACCGCAAGTAATATATGAGAATCCGGTGGCGTTGGAAGCAATGCATCCCCTCCCGACAATTTGATCCTCTTGGGATTTTTGGATTGAATATTAGAAAGTTTGCCTCGAAGCGAGGGGAAGTCTAATGCTGACCAAACTTGGTCAGAAATTGGAACTCCCAAAGAGAGACCTAGCAATTGCTGAATAGAAAAATACCGATTACGAGAGTGACCAGATTTAAGGCAGAAAAGACACTTCATTTTGGACTTGGAAAAAGACTTGAAGTGCCCAAGTTGAAGGCAGCGAAAACAACGGAGAGGGAAGGGAGAAGATGAGGAAAAAGGAGATGAAAGGGTAGCGGACTTAGGGTAATAGAGGACTGGGCAGAAATTTAGAGATGCCGAAGACCCTAGAAGAGTCTAGGTAGTGGGCCTAATACAGTAAGAAGAAACAGAGGGTTCGCTTTGACTTAATTTCCTCCTTTTTTTTTACAACCTCAACCCAAGATGATTCCATCGGAAGGCCCAGGCCCAAACCAGAAAAGAAAATAGGATAGAAAAAATAAGAGGAAAACTAGTTAAAAACCTCAACTGTAGAGATTACCGTTCAAAATTTCCTTTTTTTTTACTTTTTTTTCCCAAGATCAAAGAACAAACGCACGCAAATCACAGCAATTGAACGAAACCACACAAATCAAACAAGCAAAAGAACGAAACCACACAGATCAAACAAGAAATAGAAGTGAATGCCGAAGAGAAGAAAGGAGTACAATCGAAAACCAGCGAAATGACCAGAAGATCGAAAGAGCTAAGCAAGGGGTAGAAAACGCACCCTTGAGACGTAGGAAATGCCAAAGCCCACAAAAATCTTTAAATTAGATCTTAGAGAAGGTAAAAGGTAAAACCAGAAATAGAAATGAAGAAAATCAAAAGATAAGAAAAATCACACCCCAACACTGCACAAACGCAACAAAAATGCAAAAAACACGAGCAAAAAAACCTTCAAAAAAATCAATGGTAAAACTAGGGATGGTAGGAGAAACGCAAACCCGAATCACCGATATCTGCTGCAAGGAGAATGGAGTGGGTACTTCGGTAGAAGACCTAGATCTGCGGGATCTATGCCGGAAATAGATCTGACCCCAATGGAGCGTGCAGCTAGTAGAAGGACGAAGCCAAAGAAACACTGAACCCCAAAGAGGAGCTAACCACCGGACGCCGAACCTTCAGGCCAACAAAAAGGGGGCAGGACGAAAGATTGTGGAGGAAAAAGCCAGAAGGGGATCCCAAAGGAAAAGGGCATGTAGAGAAAGACGAGAGGAGCAAACTTAAAGGAGAGAAGGGGAGATAGGGTGGAGGGAAGCGAGATCTGGCCACTGAAGAGGGCAGGGAGGGAAAAGTAACAGTACACGTATGGAGATGAGGGTTTTTTTTTTCAATGTCACGCTGAAGAGTAGGGGTGGACAACTATTATCCGAACCGACCAATCCGAACCAATCCAACCCGAACCGACCGGTTTTTAACCGAACCAATTGGGGATTTGGATTGGATCAGTTCTTGATCTTCAGTAACCAATTGGACCAGTTCGGTTGTTGGGTAAGGCTTTCAAATAACCGATGAAACCGAACCGACCATAACTCTATGCATAAGTCCATAAAAAATATAGTTCTCCTTTAATTTCTTGAATATACATATAGTCATTTCTCATTTTTCTTGAGATACAAACAGTCTTTTTTAATTTCTTTAATACAAACCGAGCAGTTGTTCTACCTATGTTTTGGTTCTCCATAATCCTATGTATTATGTTGTTGAGAAATACTTGATTTACAGTGTGACCCAACTTAATAGAATCATAAAGTTGATGTAACATTTAGTAGTTATTTTAATCAAGTCAAGCAGAAATTATTTTCTAAATCTTTTTTTATTGCACCTGAAATTCAATTAGCTATGGTTATTGATGTTTCTTTTATGATAATAAACTAAGATTATAGAAGCATGCAAGTGAAAAAGCAGTTTATCTCACTCATTTAAACGACAACATCTCAAACAATTAGAGCAAAATTCAGTAACAATTTGTGGTTTTATGAATCTTTATTTTAAATTCATTTTTGAATAACAAATAGCAAGTTGTTTTTTAAGTTTGATTGAAGTTGATCTTTTAAATTTCAACAAAATTATGAATGATGTTGAAGGTGAAAAGTAGCACGCCAAACCGACCTTCCAATCCAATCCAAACCGAGCATAATCGGCTTGGATGAAAACCGATCCAATTAAGGTTCGGATTGGTTGCGGATAAGAAAATTAAAAAACCGATCTTCTTTGAATCGGTGGTGAATGGTCCATATTAGGTCGGATACCGACCGATGCCCACCCCTACGAAAGAGGGCTAAAAAGAATGTATTGTTTATTTATTTTTATTTGTTTTCTGGAAGAATATTTAAATTCAATTGGGGTATGCAGCAACTGACCCCCCAAGCCCAAATGGACTTACAAAAAAAATCCATGTCACAAGATCTGATCCTCCGATTCTCCTCACAAAATAATGAATTTGTCCGGGGTTTTGTAATAAGGGCCCGAATCTGAAGCTTAAATCTTTAGTCATATGTTATTTTTTACAAATACATTTTTAATGATACATCAATTGTCAACGCATGATTTTTTAAAGAAATAAAATAAAAAAATAATTAGTTGAGCACTAAATTTTTGTACATGGACCAATCATAGAGTTACAAATAAAGTTGCACATTACAAGTGGCTATCATTCTGATTCATCTAACCGCATATTTTTGTACAGTGGCATGAGTTTTTTTAATAATGACGGTAGCTCTAGGTCATCCACAACTCTACATCTTTAGTCATTATTTTTTTTTTTTAAAGAGTTTGCTCCATTTCCAAGGGAAGACGAAGAACAAAAAAATGGAGGTTTGCTCCATTTCCAAGGGATCTGGCCTCTCGAGTTCATCTTTAACTTCTTAACTTTAATTGATTAGCAAAAATTGGAGGTTTGTGTAGTATGATGAATAACTCAATGGCTTCAGTGGAGATCTCTTTCCCTGTCTTGAATCTCCTGAAACTTAAGAATGATTCAAACATCTTCGAAACCAGTAACAACTTACCCTGATTCGAAAATGTTGCTCTGCAAAAACAGCTTGATAACCAGCTTATTTGGAAGGTACAGTCAGATATATATGTTTATGATTCCATGACTAAAACAGTAAGTAATTTTATTGTACATATCATAACTCTCGAGTCAATCCCCAATTCATCTCTACTACTATAATGGGAAAAGGCCTTAGCGTAATTTGTCCTTAACCCAACCCGTACAACGCACGTGCTGGTAGATTTTTTTTCCCCTTTTCATTCCTCCAATTTTCCCCACGTGCACAGCACGTGTATAATACTAGTAATATATAATGGGAGAAGACTGTAGTGTCATTTGTAAATGTTTTGTCATTCTACCAACCCGTATAACACACGTGCATAACTATTATAAAGGAGCTCCTAGGTTCAAATCAAGACTACATCTAAATTTTTATTTTAAAAAATTATATTAAAATTTTTATTTTAAAAAACTATATTTATTAAAACGTGCATCGCACGTGTAAACTACTAGTCGATATAAAGGACAAGTGTGTGAATATGCACCATCACAAATCCAAACACAAACTCAAATAAAATAATTTGGTACAACTTACTATGGATAAATACCATTACATCTCGAAGACTTTCTATAGGGGTAAAAAATCTAGAAAACTTCACAAGAGTATAAAACAGAAAGGAAGACTTTGAAAACTCGAGAACTCCCAACTCTAATTCACAGTAGTCTATAATTGACGGTCACCAATAAAGCAAAGGAAAAAAGATTGAAGTAAAGAGGAAACAAGATTATGCAACTACTCATTTTATTTGATGAAGAAAACTTGGAAGAATGTGTAATAGAATCAGAAGGAAGAGTAACATTTTAAGGGAAAATAATTATTATTATGTAGAAAAATATCAGAAGAAATGAAATGACTGAAACAAAAGGAAGAACATGAGCATATATTGAATTGAATGTGTGGTGGTGCTCTGCGAGAAGATCTCATGAGCATATCTATTATGATTCAGACCTGCAAATATAATCTTGAAATGGACCATAACAAGTGCAATTAAGAATGCATAGCTAAATGAGACATGAGCTAACCGATCATAATCCAATTATAATCCAACAGGGATGGCGGAGTTCTCCCATCAAGCAGACACTCCCATCAAGCAGTCAAATGTAGGACTACACCTCAAAATGAAATTTCTGTTCAAGTATTACGTGGTAAAAGCTGAATGCTAAGACGCTCCTACAAGCTTTACCAGAACAAAGAGGAAACTACATACATGACGACTGACAACTACATGTTATACCTCATACCTCGAACTTCATCCCTCAAACACCGTATAACAAGAGACAGACATACCAGCCACAAGAGAATTAAACCTTACAAACAGTCAAAACATCAAGCTTATTTGCCTTTAGGGCAAAAGCTGCACACCAGTTGAAACCAAATGCAAAGAGGGAACTAACCACACAAAAACAAGTTACAATATCAAATATCCGATAATGAGATTCTTGATGAATCCCCTCTAAATAATCATTCATACGTGATAAGACAATCTAGAAAGTGTACCAGACACGGAAAATGCAAAACAGTCTCAAACAAAATCAACCTGAAGAGAAAGATCTGACCCAACAAACCAACATACCAGTTGCACATAGGCATACTAGTTCCACTAGTACAATTGACTGAACTGAACCGAACTGAACCGAACTGAAACAATGAGTGAGTGGAGTCACTCAACAACCGCCACGACAACACTATAACATTGACCTTTGCATACATTCATGTGACGCTGACGACTCTGAACCTTCTCGACCCACATTAATGTTCTAGACTCACTGTAACAGTAGAGCACAGTGATAAATCAATGTAAGAAGATGGATCTCAACTTTAAAGAAAATTACTAAACAAATTTAACAACCTTATCCCACAACTTGCATTTAGGAGACATGAAACTAATAATGCAATTATGAGAGGATAGGATAACCCTCAAGCCTTTCCCACCACAAAGGGGGGTTGCTATGGAAGACAAGGCTCCCTCTAAAGTTTGACCACAATTACCAGTAGTAAACATGACATCACCCATTCTCAGTCGGCATTTAACCATCTACGGACAAGAGGAATTGTTCACAATCCTAAAAGGTCCTTTGGTGATGTCCAAGTCTAGCCGAGATTGTGTAAGAAGTCTAGAAGGCGAAGAATGTACAATAAAGCTAAAGAGCCAAACATGATACGTTCTTACAGTTCTAAGAATACAAAGTAATAGTAAACAGAAAGCAAACCTGATTTAATTATCTTCTTCGCCTGACTGAGGCATGTTTTCCTCGGTTGGTTTGTCAGCTCCGCAGTTCTGCCTATTGCACTTTACCCTGAATGGATAATTTATGTTGTTGCATTTCTTGCACTTCCAGCTTCCATCAGGCATTTTTGATTCTGCAATAACCATCATGAAAACTGTTATTTATTTCCAACATTAACTGTTACATTACAGTTTGCAATAACTATATTTTCTGCTTTTAGTTGAATTTCAGAAAATGAAAAGAATAAAGATCAACATTATAAAATTTTGAAATGCTAAGCACTTACTCTAATTTTCAAAATCCATTAAAAACTCATCTCCATTAAGTGGAGAATAGCTTCATATAAAACAAAATACAAGACAGTGCACCAAATTGAACTTAGTCTCTAATATTATAATGGGAGAGTTGGGGTTGTCATTTGTAGACAAACAAACCCGTGCATCGCTTGCGCATAACTAATATAAAGTTGGTCTCAGTTCAAGACCAGTCTACGTCGGAATTTTTTTACTTAAAAAAATATATTTATTAAAACGTGCATCGCATGTGTAAATTACTAGTAATAAAAAATGAAAGGATCTATAGGTAAGTAGACTTACTAGTAGAACCTTTGGAGTTGTCAAACTTGTCCTGGCATTAAATGTAGAGAATAATATTAGCCAAGAATTATCTACGAACAAATATAACAGCATGTACCAAAAAGTCTAAGCATGAGTATGAAGAACAAATTAAGAGGTTATTCACAGTCAGCTGGCTTCTATAAGAAAATGTCCTTACGCTGATTTTCACAAAGTGCCTTTGTATTCTTTGTCGCTATATACTTCCTGTATCTTTTAAGGTTTCTCAATTAATAATACTAAAAAATCCTGAAGCAATCAATTTAGAGTTTTTGCAGTCTGATTTCCTATGTCATTTTATATGACTAAATGTCTTTAGCATGAAACATAATAGACAGCTTATCATGATCTTTTTCTCATTCTACGAAATATGCATTTAAGACAGAAAGCATCTGACACAAACAAAAACTGCTTGCTCTGCTGTTATTTACTCCCTCCGTTCCCACATATATATACCATTCTGAGTTTCTCCACTCATGTTAAGAAACACCCTAGGTTAGTGGAAACGTAAAAGAACATTCTTGTTATTGAAACTTGAGCTCACAAAATTCCAAACTTGCCCTCCTCTATAGTTTTTTTAGGTGAAAAATTAAGCGGCTACACAGGCATAATTGGAAGTCTCATAGAATAAACATTAATCTACCTTTAAAACAATTAAGACATCTCTCTTGAAAACCTAAAGTGGCAAATAATTTGGAACATAAAAACGGCTAAATGACATATATTATAGATGGAGGGAATGTACATGAGAAGAGATGTCACACAGCATGCATCTTCTAACATTTCTGAAAGGGAAAATTGCTTCCTTTCACCTGCTTGAATCAATCTTGTGTGCATGCCCACTTTGTTTCGAATTACAGATATACCCCTACTTTCAAGCATTACAAAGTGTATGAGCTCTAAAAACTTGTGTGATGTTTTTCTGACTTTGCAACATAGAGATACAAAAATATGTCCAGATCTTCTAAGGAATATATGCATGAAAGAATATCCATGCAAAAATAGGGGTATGAAAGCTACTTATAAATATAATCAATGATGCAAAATACTCTGTATTTTTATGCTGAAAACATATAATTGAATTAAATTGCAAAACGGAAAATTTCAGTGCTTGATTGTATATAGGACAAGAACATTGAAAAAATTGATGTTTTATATAGGGATCAGACTAGAAAGTTGGTGTCCCAACCTGGCTTCCTGGCCTTGGAGTATTGCACTTCCTCATGTTACAAACTGTTCGAAAGGCAAAATTCAGATTACCACAAGTTGGGCACGCCCAATCATCTTCACGCCCTGCACCTGTTGTGTACATGAAACTGAGCATGCAAGTGGAAAGCTAACTAGTTGAAAATTTCAGCAGATAAAAAATAGATAAACACTGACTTGCAGCCTTCTTCTGAGAGCTCTCTTCAGGAAATGCTCCAGGCCTTGGACCCTTCAAGAATAAATTCTCAAATCAGTTGCCAAAGTTTTAAAATGACAAGGAATGATACAGATGCAGAGCAGAAAAATCCAGAGGGATACTGAACAATCAAAGCATAGTTATACTCACATGTTGCAAGCTTGAAAAGGGTAGAAAGGGAGGGAGAGGAAAATTGAAAGGCATAACACACCACCATATGACCATTATGGCATTCTATGGTGCTCATGAAACAAATCAAGAAAATAGGAGAAAATGTGAAGTAATTTATTAAGCTTACCATGCCACCATGAGCCATAGGCAATCCCAAGCCATATCTATCCACCATCGGCGACATACCATACATACCGCCTAAAGCATAAGGGTGAAATCAGGTAACACTACATAAATGTCTATGATAAAAGAGCCATGACCAAGAACAAATATAATAAAGTGTATGTACAACTGAGTTCAAAGCATAGTGATCTTATAAATGCTCATCATCTTGAAAATTTAGTATAAATGTATACAGTCAATTAAATATTTTCTGTCAGCTCAATTTAATCAGCAATTCCAAAACAAGTAGTTTTTCAAGCGACATGTATAATGCTGAGGTAACAGTATAAAATCATCATCAAACAAATTGAAAATAACTTCAATAATGTACCTGCTCCCATCATAGATCCACTTGAATAAGGAGGTCCAGACATATGTAGTGAACCGTAGGGGCTCCCAATGGAGCGGCTGCCATAATCAAAATGATAAGCAGAACCACCTGGGAAGCGCATATTATATGGAGAAAGCGCAGGCCCATTGAGAAGAGATGAACCATAAGGAGGAGCACCAAGATACATTGAAGACGGAGCAGCAGCCCCCATATAACCAGGTGCATAACCTGCCGGATGCATTTGGGGAGCCTTTGGAGCAGACTTCTGCAAAAAGATAACAATAAGCTAGCAAAATATAATTTGTAAATAATAAAAACGGCCATCCTTAACTAAACATGCATCAAGTATAACAAAATTTACTAAAAAAAAAAAGATGCCAAAGCACCTTTATAAATAAAAGTTAAAATAACATATTGCCTATTTGGTGGTTGGTTTAACAGTTAAGGAACCTATAAGTAAATAAGTAAAAGATAACGAAAAATTAAAAGACACTTTGGAAACACAGCACAAAGCATGTGTGAGAACGAAAAAACTTGATATTTGTGAAAATATTTAATTGGCTGTTTTTTTAACATCTAAAGAAAAGCTCATAGCCTCAGCTTAAAACTTGGCATATCCCACCATCCAATTCCAACATCTACCTATCCATTCAGAGTGATAATATTTGTACAAAGTTTAAGAACTAATTATATACAGCATATTATAAAATTCTGGTATATCAAACAAAAACAACATTATAGAGGGAGGGGAAAAAACTCGAAAGGTAACAAAGAAGATTAATGGAACAGAAATATCAGAAGGCAAGTGCATCTGTCACGTGTATATGCATTTTCTGGACAAATACACATGCAAAAACGGACAGTGTGTGTATCTGTATACATGCATCTGTACAAGTAAGGGTCTTCGTGTAAGAAGAAATATAAAGGATTATACATGTTCAAATTAAATTCATCAAAGATAACTGCCAACAGCATTGGACCAGAATATAACAGCCAACAGACTCAACACCAATTTACATGCCTTACAAAGAATGGGGTGAAAGGTGAGAAGGGAATAAAAGAACTCACTGTGTTGTGATCTGCCGGTCTTGACTGAGTGCAGTTGTGCATGTTGCACGTTGTTCTGAATGAGAAGTTAACATTGTTACAGCTAGGGCATGTCCAGTCATCTTCTCGACGACCACCTGTGAAATAGAGAGGGAGAAGAAGATAGAGATAGTCAGCTATATCCCAACTTCATCCATCATTGACAGCTCTTGTGAACAAACTTTGTCTCTTGTACACACATCAACACTTCTAATCACTAGAAAAGTAATAGCTAAAATTTCACATACTATATAAATGTGTATATATGGGGGTCTTCAAGAAAGCCCATAGCCCTCCCTAGGATTGGAGAGCTCACCATGTTGCGGACATCTATGGGCGATCCAAATAGTTAATCTTGTTCTAATACCAAATGCAGTCAAAGCATGCGTGATCAAGTCATTTGAACTACGTTTGCACTTGCATCATATTCTTAGAAAAATAAAGATGCCTCAGTCGTATGATTTCTTAACGTTTTAATTGCAAGGGCAGATGGGTTTAAAATTACCTGATTTAGCATTGCTAACCTATTCTAGAAATTTATAACCACCTGAACAGTTTGGATCGTTCATTGGATGTCTCCATGAAGAATGGGAGCCTTGGACTCTCCCACCTTACTAGGAGCTCGGAGCTCTTTTGAAAATTTCCTGATATATATAGAGAGAAAAGGGAGCCTCATAAAGTAGGCGATTTTCTCATATAGTCTATAACTACCTGGTGGGACCCCAATGGCCAATCCACACCGTTTACTTCAATTTTTATGTCAAAATATGTATGCCTATAAAATATCGAGTGCTGTGGAGATCTTCTATACATATTTAAAGTGGGTCCAAAATGAACAGTTTTTTTTATTAACAAATTGACGTCATGCGATGTATGGATACAAAGCCTTCAAACGACCTGACTTGTTGTACACATATGTCTAATGACAGAAGAAACATATGAACAATATGGGTTGTCCATTTACAGTCCAACCATCAAAGTACATCTACTCCATATGAGGAAATTATTCGACAACAAGTATGAGGTTCCCTTTCCTCGTACACTTAGGTATATACACGCATTACATGTATGTACGTATGTACACATGTGTGTGTGTGTGTGTTGTGGAAGGAGATGAGGAAGAAGGTGGAAGCGAGGGTGACACTGAAAGGTTGAATGTGGATGCTGTGCTGGATGCAGGAGAGTTAGGAAGTGATTTGATGGTTGAGGAAAGGGGACTTAAAAGGGGAGAGGATGAGAGGAGGTAATTTGGTAAATTACCCCCAAAGTTAGTTCCAACGGGATATACCTGCAGATTTAATATCAGCCAACTAAAGGGACTATTAATGTGTGGGCTCTACCATTGTCAGGGACGAATATAGATATGGAATACGCTATTTGTAAGGAATGTGAGAGACGAAACCTTGATTTGTAAAAACATGCATATATAATGGGCCAGAAAAACCTTCAGTAGCATAAACTAGTTTACTGCTAGGAAGGGTTCATCAAGAAAAGAAAGGCCAGAAGCATGCAACTAAAAAGAACTTTCAGTAATTATGTGTTTGTAGCACAGTGTGACCATGTAAATGCCAATGCAGTGGTAGCTGATACCACCAAGAGTGAGAAAGATAAATATGTATAATGAAGTTGATAAATTACAACTAAAAGCATATGTTGCATATTCACATTGCAAGCATCCAAAATTAATAGGTTTATGTACAACTCAGTTTTGCAAAAAAAAATATTTCCGCTTTAAACTGATTAACAAGGCCGAAAAGGGCTTTTCACCTCTCCAGAAGTAATAGCCCTAATGCACTTGGAGAACTCAACAAACCTTTCACAAAAACAAAATCTAAAAGATGAGGTGATAAGTTAACTTTCTAAATTTAAGAACACATTTATAACCTCTCACTAAATATTTTTTTAATTCTGCGGTGTCTAATGGCAAAGTCAATATATAGTGACAGGATGGACTGAGGGACTAAAACCTAAAAGAAACAATTGGGTACAAAGAGAGTAAAAGAAATTAGTCATTCTGATCAGTAGTGCTCAAGCCTCTATTTTATTTCTGTAAGTTCTATCCGAATAAAATACAACCCTACTAGCATGTCCATATATAGCCACAAAATTATAATACCCAAGAAACAAGCACAATAATATCTGTCACGTTAAACACCAAAAAGAAATGAAACTATGCACCAGGAAATTGAAAATTGAGGAAGAGATGGCTTACCATCAGTTCTGGCACGCTTTCCAGCAGAAGCATTCCGGTTGCCTACCTACAAAAATTGTGGGTACATGGAATGTCAATAAACACTGTTTGATTGCAAAATTTCAACGGAATAAGCACAAACATAAATATTACTGATCTGAGGGGATTCACATCTATAAAGTTAAATGACAATGATAGTAAAAACTATGATGTATGAACATCGGCACAATATAATTCAGACCAAACTACATATTGACCAAGCAACTCACTAAAAAAATATGACACATGGTCATGCAAGTTTTTGTCTCTGACAATGATGGAAGAAACTATGTTCAGAAACACGGGAAGATCTATAACCTTAACCATAACCTAACTCTACATAACCCCTAGTATTCCTCTCTAAGATTTTCGTAAATCTGTCACTCCCAACAATGATGTGGCACAAAATAATCCGGTATTTGGCCAAAAAGGATGGACACCACAGTTAAAGACAATTTTTGACCTGGACACAGACTTAAAAGTGTATGAGCTTGTATGGTAAAACCTTACAAATCCTTGCATGATACATATTTGTCACGGACACATACATATTTGTCCCTTTGAGCGGGCGCATCAAAGGGAATAACTAACTATAAGTAACAAGAAAAAACCACCCTATAAAACAATGGAAGTTAATTAGAAACCGGATAGTGTCAAGATGGAAATTTCTTTGAAACACATTCAGTATTTTCCAAAAAAAAACATGAGCTATGAAAAGATATCTGCAGTTCGGAAACATGCCTGGTTTTATTAATCATCAGTTCCTTACGTGTGTTATATGTTATGAATAAAATGGTGAACCAACGACAAAAAAAACTGAGCTATAATTTACTGCATAAAATGAAAGGAAATTTTGCATGAGCAGGTAAACTACAGAAGCAATCCTCCAAGCTAAAGCATCAACCATCAAATTAGATCAAATATTAAAAGAACAAAAAAAATTTTGAATTAGCTAAACAAATGTGGTCAGCCAAATAACATTTTCATAAATTGCATTAGGGAGCTCTTATTTACAAATCACCACCGGCTTGTCAACAAATACTCAATGAACTTAAGGGTTTCTTGTAAAAGTACGATGCAGTAGGTATCAATGCAGACTTTGGTGCGACAAATACTCAATGAACTTAAGGGTTTCTTGTAAAAGTACAATGCAGTAGGTATCAATGCAGACTTTGGTGCGATATTAATTTAAGCTTTTGATAATGTAAGCTGGGCTATCTACTATAATGGGTAGTCTTGGAGGTGTGAGGTAGTACAATCAGTTATAACAGATACTTAATTCTGTCAATTCATGTTCTAAAGAATTAGATCACACTGTATAGATAAGAAACTGAACTGGACATGATATAAGAACTATTTTTTGTTTTGAAAATCATCAACATACAAATTTATCTTCACCCTCTAGATGAGGAATATAAGTAAATTGGGTTCACATTATTGTTAAGTGAAGAAACAAGCTTCCTCCGAAGGAAGAAGCTTTAACCAAGAAAGCACACAGACTCAATACATAATTTCGTGATTAACCGATATAATACGTATAATATCACAAAAAGAGTGTTGTAGGCTAGTAGTCTACAATGCATCAGTGAACCCCTCCCTAATCCTTTCACGCTAATCGGGAAAGACCTCGTTAAGAAATTCCCTATCTACACTAGTATAGTGCCATCTCCGCCGCCATTTTGTGCATACAATTTATAAGTAAAAGAATAGACTTTTCACAGTCCTGCTCTCAATTGAGCTATCTTTGATCTGATTTCAAACTTTACAGCAACAAGATCCATAAAAATCGTGTCATAACATTGGGTTCTTTAACTTTTCATCACAAATTACATCAAATCTCAACCAAAAAGCGAAATTCAAAATCCTAACAAAACCCTAACCCTAACTCCTAATCATACAATTTGCTAATCTCGGTCCAAAACTAGCCGAAAAGAAACAGATCAAACATAATCGAATCGAACCTGAGACATGACGGCACGGCAGATTACTGTAGATCTGAGAAGATTAATGGCGGATTAAGGAAGAGGATGAGAGATTTGCCCTCCTTTTTTGACCGGATTTTTAAAAGAGGAATTGACTTTTCTTGGGGAAAAGTTGGGGGTTTTATGGAGCTAGGGTTTGAGAACGGATCGAATATTTCTGGGGGACGAGGAAATGGATGCCAGCAGTCAATTTTGACGGCTGGGATTCGATTGGTCAGTTTTGTGTCTCCTTACTAAAAAAAAAAATTTTAAAACAATGTTTTTTTTTACTTATCTATCTATATCTATATAATAAGAGAAAAGTGATATGAGCAACTTGCTAATTTAGTAAATAAATAATTGATGATGTAGTATACATGTAATTGAAAAATCTTTAAAAAAGTTAGTTGGCCAATATTTTACATGCATGCCACATAATCAATTGCTCATTTACTAAATGAGCAAGTTGCTCGTATCCTTTTTATCCATATAATAAAACACAAAGAAAGCTATCAAGCAGGGGCGGATTTAGAATGGGTCTAAGTAGTCCCAGGACCACCCAGAATTACAAAAAGTCTCCTAGTACTAATGGTAAATGTATTGGGTTATCTTCTATCAGGTCCAAGGTTCGAATACTAGCCACAGAGCCGACTTTTTTTGCCAAAAAATCTGGCCCATTTTTTTTTTTTTTTTTGTTTAACCACAATACCCAATTAACCCTAATTTTTTAATTACCCTTCATATTCCCCACAATCCCAGCCGCTAACCAACCCTACTTCTACTATTCATCTTCCTCTTCCTCTTCCCATCTCTCTCTCACCCGTCGGAAGAACCCATCCCTGATTCGATTCCTCTCGCGCTTCTCTCTCCACCACTCGCGACACCAGTCCCCCACCACTGCACCCCCCTTTGTCTCTCTCCCTCCCCGACGTCCCCGTACACCCCGACGCCAGCGCCGCCGCCCGGTGATCTCTCAGCCACTCGCCGCCGCGTCGGCGTCGCAGCCTGCCGGCCCTGCCCTCCTCTGCCGGTGCCGGGACCGAATTCGAAACAGCACGCCACAAATCTTCAAGTAATTCTAGCACAAATCTATTGCTTTTTTTTTAATTATGTTTTGGCCCCAAAATTCTAGCAATTTGCCTCAATTAATTTATGTTAATTATATATTTGATATATTTGATTATGAAATAGGATGCTAAGTATTGCTATTATTTTTTAATTATATTTTTGGCCCCGAATTGTTAGTAATTTGTCTCATTAAATTTTTTCTAATTATATATTTGATATTTGGTTTATGAAATAGGATGTTGAAGTATTATAAATTGGTATCAAAATCCATGGAATCTACAAGTGCACCACCAATTCAACAAGAAAGTGAACCATTGGATAATGAAGTAGATATAAATCCAAATCCACAAGTTCCCAAGCAACCAAATGATGTTAGTGAAAAATGGGCATATTTGGAGTTGGATCCCGGAAAAAGAAAACCTATTCTTGATTATCATCCAAATGAGCGTGATGAGGTTAGAAGAGCTTATCTTTTACATGGCCCTACTCAACCCCGTTTGGAGAGTTATCATGTTGAGACAATTTATGGGAAGAATCGTAGTTTTAAGGCTAATTGGTTTGATAAATATAGTTGGTTGGAATATAGTATTAAAGAAAAGGCTGCATATTGTTTGAATTGCTATTTGTTTTATACGGGGTTAGGAAACAGTATAACTGCATTTGTGATTGATGGTTTTAAGATTTGGAATAAAAAGAGCAAGTTAACTGACCACCAAGAAACAAGTCATCACAAGAATTGTGTGCAATTATGTGAAGCTCTCATGAACCAAAAACAGAGTATCGAGTCTTCTTATACAAAACATTCTGCAAAAGAGAAATCTGATTATCTGGTTCGTTTAAATGCATCCCTTGAAGCAGTCAAATTTCTTGTTAGAGGTGGATTAGCCTTTAGGGCACACAATGAAGGGAAAGACTCTATATATAAGGGTCATTTTCTTGAATTAGTAGATCTTTTGGCAAGAAATTGTGATCACATAGCTGCAGCGATAAAAAGTGGTGGAGAAAATAATAAGATGACATCTCCACTTATTCAAAAAGATCTTGCAAATGCATGTGCTGTTGAAACAATTAAAAAAATTGTTGAAGAAATTGGAGATGACATCTTTTGTGTCCTTGTCGACGAATCTGGGGATTGTTCAGGCAAAGAACAAATGGCAGTGGTTGTGCGTTTTGTTGATGAAAGAGGTTTTATTGTTGAAAGATTTGTTGGCATTGTTCACGTCGCAGATACAAGTGCAAAAGCACTTAAGGAGGCTCTTGAAACTTTGTTGTCCGGGTTAGGATTGTGCATATCTAAAATTCGAGGTCAAGGATATGATGGAGCAAGTAATATGCGAGGTCATCTTGGAGGTTTGAAAACTTTGATTCAGAATGAGAATCCGCAAGCCTATTATGTCCATTGTTTTGCACATCAACTCCAATTGGTTCTTATTTCAATTCTTAGGCATCATGATGATGTTGATTGATTTTTTTGTGAAGTTAGTCGTGTGGTGACTTTCCTTCGTGCATCTAACAAACGTCAAGCTCTTCTTTGTAAAAAGCAAGTTGCTTATTTTGCAGAATTAATTGATAATGACTTGATTGAAACTGGTACGGGGTTGAATCAAGAAATGTCTATTGCAAGAGCGGGTGACACACGTTGGGGATCTCACTTTCGGACTTTGAATCAGTTACATGACTTGTTTACTCCCATTCTTGAAGTGTTGGAAGATCTTCAAAGTGATAGAACGTGTAAAGGTGAACCACAAAGTTTGTTGGTGGTGATGCAAACTTTTGGATTCATTTTCATGCTCCATTTAATGATTGATGTTTTATCTGTTACAAATGATTTGTCTCAAGCATTACAAAAGGGTGAGCAAGATATTGTGAATGCTATGGAACTTGTCCGAATCAACAAGCAAAGGTTTATAGAAATGCGAGAAGGTGGATGGGAATTGTTTTATGAAAAAGTTGTAGGATCTTGTGGTAACCTTGAGATTGATGTGCCCGACATGGATGCAAGGTATGTGAAAATTAATAAGTCGAAGCGCAAGGCTCCTATTGTGACAAATTTGCATTATTTCAGAAATGATTGTTTCTTGCGTATCATAGATTTGATGTTGAATGAATTGGAAGACCGTTTTACTCCTGAGAATATTGAGTTGCTGCATTGCGTTTCATGTTTAAGTCCTTGCGAGTCATTTAAGGCTTTTGACATTAAATCGCTTGTGAGATTAGCGAGATTGTATCCTAACGACTTTCTTGATATTGATGATGTGGAGTTGTCTAGCCAACTTGAGAACTATATTAGAAGTGTTAAAGCTGATGATAGATTTTCCAATTTGAAGGGGCTCTCAGATCTTTCTAAGACTCTTGTGCAAACAAAGAAGAACAAGACATATAACTATGTGTATAGGCTTATGA
This sequence comes from Hemerocallis citrina, assembly GCA_017893485.1. Classification (NCBI taxonomy): domain Eukaryota; kingdom Viridiplantae; phylum Streptophyta; class Magnoliopsida; order Asparagales; family Asphodelaceae; genus Hemerocallis; species Hemerocallis citrina. The sequence goes on along the minus strand of CM030361.1, from coordinate 113,615,200 downwards.
AATTAGCTTTGTCTCTTCCGGTGGCAACCGCAACTGTTGAGAGAGTTTTTTCAGGAATGAAATATGTGAAGGATGAGTTGAGAAACAGGATGTCTAATCCTTGGCTTAATGATTGTCTAATCACTTTTGTGGAGAAGGAAGTGTTTAGCACAGTCGATAATTTAGATATAATTAAGCGTTTTCAGGCTATGAAGAAGAGGAGAGTTCAACTAAACTTGTAATAGAATTATATATTTGATTCAAGTTGCAGTGTACTTCATTATGTCATTTTAACTATATGAGATATTATTACTTTATTTTTATTTTTTTTTTCTGTCGAGTTATATAATTATTTAATAGATAAAGGCACCCCCAGTTTTTAAATCCTAGATCCGCCCCTGCTATCAAGTGACTCTCATTCAATCCCAAAAAATTAAAGGCTCAGATCTAACCTTACAAAACACATTTTTCCCTCAAAACTCAAATTTAAATCCCAAAAACAACTCATTGAATCCCCCAAAACAACTCATTTATTTATTTAATTCTCTCTCTATTTTTCTCACTTATTTACAACTAATTTATTGTCATACTAATCAAACTTCAGCTACATAATTATTGATTTACTGTTTACAAGACTTTTCATATGCTGTATCGTTCTGAAGACGTGCCGTAGGCACGTGACCACGGGCAAATCTAGTACAGACACAAATTAGCAAAAGTCTAAGAATTGTAATTTTATTTTATCTTGTTTATGTAAAAGGTACTAGTGTTACTATGTGCAAATTGCACAGCCTACATCAGTTTTGAGGGACTCATAACATTATATAGCAGTCCAAAAAAGTGTCAGATAATTGAGATAAACGTATGAATATCATCCCTACCGTAAAAACTGAAATCTTCGTTATCATTCTCATATAAGCAGATGATTTAGAGAATCACTGTCAAACTATAATGTTATCTAATTGAATATTACTAAAACTAAGGGGGCGTTTGGTACGTAGAAATGTGTAAGGGAATCTCATATCCCCCCCTAGATTACCTTGTTTGGTATGCGGCAAGCATAGTTTTGGAAGGAATGGTAGATTCCTATGGGAATCAAAATCCTTAGTTGGGAAGGTTTTCAATTCCTCTAAAAAACCATGGGATTTGAGGATTCCCATGGGGATTTTCATAACAAACAATAAAATAACCAAAAAAATAGAAAAATTCTCTCTCTAAAATCATGGGATTTGAGGATTCTCATTATATTTCCATAACAAACAATAAAATAACCACAAAAATTAGAATAAAAAAATACAATTATAAAAGATTCTCGAGAATGCACTGTACTTTACCAAACGTGATAATGCAACATTCCCGAGAATCTTCATTCCTACCCTCACATTCCCGGGAATCCTCTCATTCCTGGGAATCTTTCAATCCATGTACCAAACGACTCCTAAAAAATGCATGCAATGAAAAGATATCGCAAATTCAATTAATTTATGTTTAGTATATTACAATATCATTAACATACGGTAAATAAGTTATACATTATAAACCATACATTATAGAACATGTTAAGGTAAAGATAATAGAGTAAGAAATTCATTAAAAAATATATAAATTGTATTTGCTTAAAAATCTAATTCTAAGCGAGGGGATGGGGTGGGTTTGGGAAGAGACGTGGGATTTTATGTAACTCCCGTTTCCATTTTTCCCCTTTTATTATTGTTCCCCATTGTAACTTCCATTGTAGTTCTCTTACATTTCAATTTGTCTCATTATTGTATCGAATAATATTAATTCTAATATTATTCATGTTTATCCTTGATCTCAGTTTGATTATTTGAATCTTACTTTTCCTTTTCCCAATTCAAATTTAATTTCATGAAATTGTCTTTTGTCTTGTTGGGTTGAGAATTGTCCTCCTATTTGACCCATATTGTACCCAACCCTATAACCCACCTCCTATTGGATCTTGTACTCAAACCCGTTAACCAATAACCCACAACCCAAAACCCTATACTATATAAACCTAATTAACTCTAAACCCTAATTAACCCTAAACTTATACCACTGTTCAACCCCCCAACAGTAGCCGCCCCCCTTACCCCCTGCACTGTTCGTATTCCCCAACCTCCTGACACTTTATCTCCCTCCACCTTTTCCCATCAACTTGTCGTCATCCCTAACCTTCGACCTCAGCCTCGTCACCGTCTCATCCCATTACCCATCACCTTCATCGCCGCACCCCCTCACCGTCGCAGCCATCGTCTTCTTATCCCTCCACCATCTCCGCCACCGAGGCTCCCCCTCGCGACCTCCCATCGTCACGCCGTCGCTCCTCGACCTCCTCCTCCGCTCACAACCTCCGAAGAACTGTTGTGCTATCTAGATGATCTAAACTAGACACAAATTAAAACCTCGCAAGTGTACGAATCGTTTATAAAAGCGTAGCGGCAAGCAAGGGTCGATCCCACAGAGATTGTAGTACTTAACTCACTAACCAATAAAATAGAAAATAGAATCTTAAAGTGTTGATCTAAAAGTCTAAGGAAATGAAAGGATAAAAATCTAAATTAAATAGCATCACAATTTGAGTCACGAATGTCTATTTAAGTAGTTGGGCATTGATTTCCACCTATAGTCAGTAATGCTAAGTTGTATACCAATTGCTCATGTTTGTTCCTCTAAGGGCATGGTATCTACTCCTTAAAGTAATGTTTCCCTAAGCCAAGAATCAGGCATGGTATCTACTCTAATTCGTTTCTTTCCTTAAGTAATTAGCATGGTATCTACTAAGTTGCACTTAAAGAAAACATAGGAACAATGGAAACGAACAAACACTTGAAGTTCTAGAAATTGGTATCAGATCTAGATCCTTCAAGTTGATTAAACCAAGAATCCCTAAAGATTCCCTTGTTACAAGATATGAACACGAGATACGGGTCGTCTCAATATGCTCATATAACAGATTTAGATCTATACTGCACAAACTTGATAATCTCAGATTCTGTACATCAGTCGACTTGCTGTCACCTCAGTCGACTGCCCTTAGAATTCTGAACAAGTTTGATTATTATAAATCTACTCCAATTCACTCAGGTTTAATCAATAAGTAATAGAGTAGTATTCAGAAGAATATAAGCATTACATAACTACGGTTTCAATCTACCCAACTATGAAATTAGTTCCACATAATAAAACTTTTATTGATTGATAAAATAGAATTCATGACTACAATAGAAATAAGACTCCAAGGAAGAACAGAAGAACACTGATTTGTATAATGTGGAAATTGAGCCCAATCAGCAGTCGACTTGTTCTCCTTCTTGATGCTTGCTGTCGATGACTTTCTTGTTGATGGATCCGGCCTCTCCCTCTTTTTCTCAATGCCTCTTAGTTGATATTTATAGAACACGACTAAAGAATTAGGGTTTGCACTTTTCTTTTATAGAAAAGTCCTCTTCTTTTTATTTAATTCCTCCTTTTGATCTGCGTTTTATTTCTTTCTCTTTTCTTCTTTCCTTCCTTATCTGCAAAGTTCCTGATTTCTTATCTTTTAACGCATAAGACTGAGTCCACCTTCTTAATTAATGACGAGTTGTTACATGCAGACGACCTGGGTTTGGATGAGGATGCATCTTCATATGTTCTTATCTTCTGACTCCGCCCACGATCAGTCGACTGGCTTGGGACGCAGTCGACTGTGCCGAGCCCCATCTAACTCTCTGTTCAGTCGCCTGTTAGAAGAATCAGTCAACTGATCTCTGCTGTTCCCTGTATATCATCCTCTCAGTCTGTATTAGTCTGGAATCTGCTTCGTTTTGCTGCTTTTGGTTGTTTCCTATGGAAAAGAAGAAAAGAAGAGTAAAATACCACATATAGAGCATTTAAATGTCCAATTGCAATAAGATTATTGCTCCTAAATGTGAATATTCTTGAGTTCATCAAGACCCATCGTCTTCAACTCCGCTCGAACCCAACTCCACCGCACCCATTACCGTCACAGCCATCGTCTTCTTCATCCTCCACCGTCTCCACCACCGAGGCTCCCCTCGTGACCACCCATCGCCACGTCGTCGCTCCTCAACCTCCTCATCCGCTCACAACCTCCAAAGAACCCATCGTCTTCAACTCCGCTCGAACCCAACTCCACCGCACCCATTACCATCGTCGCCATCGTCTTCCACCGCCGTTCCCATCACCGCTCCTCTCCATTGCCTTCGTCGACCCTCTCTGCTCACCCTCCTCATCCACCGCAGATCCCCCTCGTCGTTGTTGTAACATCCAAAAAATTTATTTATTAGAGTTTGTGATTTTACGTGTTTTGCACGTATAATTTCATATGCATTTTTCTAGAGAAAAATATTTCTTTATAGCTTGAACAAGTAATTATTCTCTTTATTTTCTAAAAGACCTATTTTTAAAAGCCTAATTAAATCCTAGGCCTAATTATCTCTTTCTAGCCCGCTATAATTAATTTATTAATTAATTCACTAGAGCTCATGGTCTTTTGGCCCATTAATGAGCCCATTTAATTTAATTCATCTTTTAATTAACATAACTTGCAGTGTAGACCAATTTAGTAAACAATTAATTAAAATACATGAACAAATTTTGGTAAGGGGTACTAGTTTGCATGTGCATTGCACTAGCACGTGCAAGTGCACCATGGTGTAGGTCGGGTTGTACCAAAGAGAGAGGGAGAGGTGGATGAAGTGGGGAGGTGGTTGCTCCATCATGGGTAGTTGCTACAACTCCCTAATTCATCTTGGCCTCTGATTCTTAACTAGATGGATTAATCCCAGCCTTCCATTTGCACCCCAAATTAGTATAAATACCCCCTCTCATTCACTCACATTTACACTTGAAAAAGAATTGATAAAAAGAAAGAAAGAAAGACAAAATTGTGAGTAAAAGATTAGGGGAGTTGTGGGTCAAAAGATTGAGTGCTAGTTGTGTGTGTTCCTCATCCAAGGAGTAGCCGGCATACTTCAAGAAGCAAGGTGAAGGCTCGGGTTACATACAAGCTAGGAGGAGAAGTCAATTGGTAGCTCGATCTATGAGGAGAAGGCTTCCCTTGTTCATTATAGGAGATCTTTTAGGAGCTCTTGTTGTTTTTCTCTCCATTAAAGGTGGGCAATTTTCTCCAACTTCTAACTAGTTACCATGCTAGGTTTATGTGTGTGATCATGTTAGAATAAATAAGAAAATGAAATATTACTTTATGTTAGTACCATGTTTAAGTATAAAATGAACCCATGTGAAATTACATGAAATAAGTAGTAAAATTGAATGAATGATGTGAATAGAAATATTGTTGTGATAACTTGATAATATACTTGTTTGTTGATTAGGAAAATATGAATCTTTATGTTGAGATATTCATGAATGTGGAAAAATACAATATGATGAAATGTGTTGTTTATATGATGTGAACTATGAGAAAATCTCCATGTTAGGAAAGTAGATTGATTAACAAATCATACATGTTCATTGTTAGCAAGATTGATACAAAAATTCCCAAATTTACATGTTGTTTTTATTGGAAAGAAAGAAGAAATGAACATTTTGTAGTTAGGACTAAATTAAGAGAAAGATTGGATTTTCATTGATAAAAGAAGAAAATGAGGAAAATATTAGTTTAATAAAGAGTAACCCATTTGAGAATTATCAAATTAGAATTTTTTCTTGAAAAGAAACAATTAAGATGACATAAAGCTTTTGTGACCAATTTTGTACAAATAAAAGAATAGTCTTTTATATGAAAAAAAATGAGAGTTAAGTAGTTTTTTAAAATCTTAAGCTACTGTATAAATATCAAAGAAATTCAGCCAGGAAATTTTGTTATGCTTCAAAAGGAACAAAACGTATTTTGAAAGAAATGAGTTATTTTTATGAACTAGAATTGCTACAGTCGTATAAAAAACTATTTGTGATTATTTTCTCTATGGGTTAGTCACTCTGTCCATTCTGGTTAGTGGGTGCCAAATAAAAACGTTACTGTAGCAAGAGGTCATGAAGTTCGAGTCTCTATATAGACTATTTATTTTTCCATTTGTAAAATTAACTCAATACCGAGCCCTAAAGTACAAAGGGTTATTAAGCGCCCCTTTTATCACCTGGCGTTGTTGACCTTTCTGGTCAGCAGCTGCGCCACAGTAACGTTACTATAGCATTGCGGCTGTGTGTGTGTGCAGTTCGAAACCTGCCTTTGGCCAAGGTTTTTAATTCCGTTTTTTTTTGGAAAATGATTTTTTAAAAATGTTTTTAAGTGAAATAAATTCATAAAAAATTATTATAAATATCCTGAAATTAATTAGACCTCATGGAAAACTTCTATAGCTTAATTTAAAATTGTAGACCAAGTTAGAGGAATAATAAGTGTATTTTTATGAGATAAACAAAGCAATAATTAGTCTCTTTTAAGAAGTGTTGTGCGAAGTTTTGTAAGAAATTCATAACTTGATGCAAATGTGAATAAATTCGCTTGGTTTAAATAAGATGAGATTTTAGTCTTATGAATGCAAAGAAAATTTGTGAGATTAGATTGGTAATTTGAGAAATTGTGAAAAATTGAATAATCTTGTCTCTTTATTGTGGAAGATTATGCATGAATTGAAATGAAAAGAATCATGATAACTTATGAAGATATTGATGAGTGTGAATACTCAATTTATGAACATGAAATGAGATTTTGAACTAGAGGGTAGCTAAGTCCTATTACCGACAATTGAATAAATTGTTTTTTGAGATGAACTATTGAGATGAAAGACCAAGTTTGGTCATATTGTTGATTGATGTTTAAGACTGGTATAGAGGAAAGAGCTAACTCTAGGGGTTGATTTTATTCATGATTCAAATAATTAAGGACTAGACACACAGCGGTGATGTAACGAAAGTAAAAGAAAAACACGAGTATGAGGGCCATCTGATTGGCAGTGTGAGACTGATTCACAGATTGCCTGCTTGATGCGTCATGACACGGCGTAGCACTACTCCGGAATTATCGTCCCGGTAGTGACGCTTGTGGAGTGTTTGGTGACTACGGGTGGTACCACGTTCCATGACGGAGGCTGAATTGTCTATAGATTGCGTGCATGATGCGTCATGTCAGTGCGTGGGATTCCCCTCCAGACTGTCTGGACATGGGCTTGTAATTTATAAAACATCTAGGATACTTACCGTAGTTACCGTGGTAGTTTAAGTCATGGCGAGGGACTGAACCCTACAAGATGAAGTACGATTAAGGGCTTGCCCTCGGACCTATGTAGTATGGGATGCATAGAATCCGAACAAGTGCGCATTAGTGTCATATAATATAAACAACTGCATTAAGGACTAATTGCACAGCACAACACGACATCTATAGAATAGTCCTCGTAGTTTTGCTTGTGACAAGTGTGTGCTTTCTAAGCAGAAGAAAATTGATGTATTATACCCTTGCATCAGTTGAATGAACTGACGATCCCATAATTTCTATGCAGGATAAAGTGACTGACAAGATTGAAGTATGCATGCTGCTTAAAGAATGTTTCAGGTGTTGTACATTTTATTCATGTAATTATTGTAAATTGCTTCTGCTGTTTAAATGTAATTTAAGATGTAACTTTGATGTAATAAAAGTTTTAAATTTCCTTGTAAAATTTTACAAAGAGAAGTATAAAGATCCTGTGGAACTTCAAATTCAATCTGTTTTGGAATTCGGGGTGTGACAGTCATTGTCGTCGTCTAAGCCCGAACACCCCCTGTTGTTCGCTCCTCTGTTTTCGTCAAGAAACAGAGTCATCGTCGAAGCTTGGTCGTTGTGTCGCTTCCCGACCGCAGCACCATCGCCGCCTTTGTCGTGGTCACCGCTGTCGTCGCTTCCCGACCGTAGCGCCGCCAAACATCGTCGTCCCCTTTCCCGCTCTCGTTCTCTCTCTGTTGGGTTGAAGAAGGAAGGACAGTGAGAGGATTTGGGTGTTTGGTGTGTTGGGCACTGGCAATCCGAACTCGTCGTTTGCGGTTCTACTTGGATCCGGTGTGGAGTTGTTTGCTGTTTGGTCCTGAGTTGCTCTTGCCGTTTGGTATTTTTGCACGTAGCTTGCACGTGTGGTCGTGGTTTGTCACTCGGGATCTTAATCCCATTATTCTCTTATGTTCAGAATCATCTCCTAATAGGCAAGCGTCTCTTGAACTAATTTATGTTGTTTCTAGTTCAAGAAAACACTCTTTGAAATCCGGCAAGTAGTAATCAAATTGAATATTAAATCTAATTGAACTCCATTGTTTATTTATTGTACCATGTTATTGATTCATAGTCTTCTTATCGTGCTATTATTGTTGACTTCAATCTCAAACCGCAAATTTATTGTACTATTGAACATTCACACATACTGCCTTGTCATTTGCTTGACTTCATACTGAGGTTTCGATCCGGTTCTTGACACAGAAACTTAAAACCTTGCACATGAAATTGTAGTACACTTAGTCCATATATTGTTATGTTTTGCATATAAACCATATTTTCCATATTTAATAAATTGGACCATGTATATTTCATATATTGTATAGTCTTGATATCATCTTGAAATTTTACTATCGGTCTCATTGATTGTACCTGTTGCATGAGTATTGATATCATCGTCCACATTGACCACATGCATGTTCATAAATGATTATTAATAAAATGTTAATCAAGCCGGGGTTAAGGGTTGACCATAGTAGTGGACAATATAGGTAAGTGCACTCGGAAGGGGGCCCGTGTTTCCCATGTTTTAAAGTTAAATGGAATTAAGTGTCACGTAGAACTAAATGCCACATCGGGGATTGACGGGGGCCACCTCTAGAACCTACAGGGGCCACCTCTAGAACCAATTACATGGAACTAAGTGCCACGTCAGGGATTGATGGGGGCCACCTCTCGAACCTACGGGGGCCACCTCTCGAACCCATTACATGATAACCAGTTAAATGGAACTAAGTGTCATGTAGAACTAAGTGCCACGTCAGGAATTGATGGGAGCTACCTCTAGAACCTATGGGGGCCAACTCTAGAACCCATTACATGATTACCAATTAAATGAAACTAAGTGTCACGTAGAACTAAGTATCACGTCAGGAGTTGACGGGGGCCACCTCTAGAACCTACAGGGGCAACCTCTAGAATCCGTTACCTGATTACATGACATGATATAATGATGCCTGAGTACACGGCCCTATAAAATCCATCACTAAGTCTAAACGTAACTTGTTTGCTTATAGCAACCATGCGGTAAATAAATGGGACGCATGAAGTGCTACATTAGTTAGGATTGATAAAAGACTTATAGACATAAATGAACACTAATACTGAATACTGGTTATTAAACATTGATTCCTGATTTCTGAATTATTAATTATCAACATTTGATTTTTGTTATCGTTTATCATTTATTGACTCCGATATCGTCCCAATTTCTGTTCTTGTTATATAGTCCTTTATTCCCTATTTTACTTCTTCCTACTACTTGTCGCCCGAAGCTTGCTCTAACGGATTCTCTTCCTCTTTCTTTCGAGTTATGTTATACAGGTACAGTGATGGGTAACTGAAAGGAACTCGTCAAACTGTTACTGCATTGCATATTCTCGAACCATTTGGTAAGTTCTTGTACCCCATATTTGGTTATTATATTTTATTCAAGTTTATGTGATTATGTTTTCTGCGTGGTTGTGGTTATTTCTTTTCATGTTGTTGAGTTAAGACTAGTACAACTTATGGATGATGTTAAAATCATTCGCTGGGCCTTCGTCACGGGCTCGTATTTCCGTATTTTGGGAAACGGGGCGTGACATTTTGTGAGAATGAGAAAGTGTGAGGAGAAAGACTGTGTTTGAAGGATTGAGGTTTTTATTTTGTTTTTTATTTTTTTAATAAAATCATGCATAGTGCACGTGTTAGTTGAATATGAATCCCTACTTTTCCTCTCCTTTCTCAATTTCAAAATAGAAGGAAAAAACAGAGGGGGGGGGGGGGGGGGGGGGGATAGACTCTCTTTTATTAGTATAAGATATAAATATAATAAGGTGTAACTAGTGTTACCCTGTGCGAATTGCACAGGCTAAATAAGTTTGACATACTCATAAGTCACTTGGCTATCTATAAATTCTAACAAAAAATATTAATTACAAAATCCTAACTTATAAAGAGAGAGAGAAAGAGCGATAGGTACCTATGATGGTGATGTGAGCATCAGTGACATTCTTGAGTTCGATCGAGACCGTCTCGTTGTTTAGCTTCATCAAAAACCTAAAACTCATTACCAAAACTGAAAAAAGAACACGAAAATTAGAGAAATAAAACATAATAATGAGAATTTAAAAAAAAAATCAAGAAATCGAAAGAAGAAAGGGAGGTACCTGACATGAACAGTAGCATTGGTATCGGGTCGGGTCCTTCACTACCCAGACCCGGACCCGTGAGAACCGGGTCCTATTAAAATATTCCTACCCGTTCGGGTAGGAGCGGGAGTGTGAGCGGTCAGCGGAGGCAACGAGCAGAGGATTTAGAATAGAGAAGAGAAGAAAAATGCATGAGTTTTGAGTTTGCAAGAGAAAGATTTAGAATTGAGGAGGAATGAGGGAAGGGATGAGGATAGAATATTTATTTTTATGTTGATTTTTTTGGTTTTTTTAACGGGTACGGGTCTGGGTCCGGGTCGAGTCTCTTTTGAGCGGACCCGGACCCAGATCCAAAATTACAACGGGTCCTATTTTAGGACCCGGACCAGGATAGATTGGGTCAGTTCCGGTCCAATGCCGGGTCCGAGTTGGGTCCGGGTTGGATCCGGGTTTCGGATATTTATACCAATGCTAGTGAACAGCAGTGGCGTTGTTGAGTTCAATCGAGACCGTCTCGTTGTTCAGCTTCATAAAAAACCTAGAAGTTATGAGTTAAAAAACTGTTTAACTATAAGTTAAGAACCATAGTGCAAGATGGCAAAGTTATGATGGAGACTTTAACTACATATATCTATAAGATGTCAATAAAGCCCCCAGCCAATATAAACTACAAAAACTACCAATTAGCCTATAATAGATTGTCGACTATAAGTATTATGTAACAAATGAAGCACTTCCCAAATCAACAAGACATCAGATCATCTTGTATTCTACTCGAAATTTCCAAGAAAAGTAGCCTATACAATCAATTTAAAGAACTCATTCCCTGCAATTTTTCAAGTTATACATGCTAACATCTTTATCCCTAAACAAATGTAAAAGATCTAATTGAGATAAACAAGATCAATTAAGCACTAAGATTTAACCTGCAATGTAAAGAGTCTGTCTTCAAACTGCACTTCTTTGGTCAAGAAATCCGGCCCGGTCATCGTCTTATACTGATTACCGAACTTCCGATTCATGTACCTAATCACCACATCCCAAAAACCTATTCAATTAAACCACAAAAAATAAATCCCATCAAAATCAAGAATTAAAACTTTTGGGGTTTGAACATACTGATTCAGCAACGACATCTTCTCAACCATAAATCAGCAAAATAAACATATTAGCAAATCAAGAAACCATAAAATGGAACATAAATAACAGATCGGGTCGGCATGATTGCACCCGTGATTGCTGAAGATCGTCGCTTCGGTGTGGGAGGGCGACAGGGTGCATCGAAGTGGGAGGGGCAGCGGGGTGCGCTGCGTGGGAGGCGGCAGCATCGGAGGCGTGCGCGGGGGGAGGTCGAGGGTTAGGGAGGTGAAAGTTGCGTGCGTCGGAAATGGCAGTGTAGTTCATCGGCGGCGAGGATGAGGATTGGAAGGTCGAGGTTGGGGAAAATTGGGAACAAAAGAGGTCGGGGGTTGGGGAAGATGAAGGATTTTGAACCAGGAGAGAATGAGAATGTTTTTTTTTCTTCTCTTTACGTGACGAGTGTTGGGATTGGGGCATCAACCAACGCTCGCTGTCGCAGCAGAACTAAATAGAGCGATGTGGAAGTCGAAGTAGATGAGACGAATCAATTGAGCAAGCAAATAGATCCACCAATCTAACACAAACACACCGATGACTTATCCCGGTTAGCTTTTGCTTAATCAAGGGAGAAATATTGGGAGATCTGATATTCAACTAGAAGAGATTACAAGGAGTTATTGATTCACTCAATATAAGGAATTAAACTCACCCACCAAGAACTATCTCTCTCTCGAGCCTCTTTTTGAAATGGAGAAAATAATCTGTGAGGTACTCTCTCTCATATTGGAGGAGTCTAAAATATATATAGAAGAATAGAGAGAAAACCTAGGTCTAATCTTGATTCTCAGTCGTCTGATATAACCTGGAAAAAAAGTAACTGAATAGGAGTCGTACGATCTAACTTGGAGTTGAAGATTTAGCTGAAACGACCTAACAAATCGAAGCCCAAAAATGAACACAGCGCCGCGGACGGTCGACCATCCACCTCTCGGCCAAACCAAGTGCAACTGCGGTCGGGGGGTGCGGTCAGGAGGTGCGGTCGACCGCAACATAGGTTAGTCGACCGCAACATAGCCTGCACCTTGTTGCTGCTGTTTTCTTCTACTCTCTTCGGCCCTTCGACCTCCGTGCTTCATCTTACCTTCTTCTAATCTGAACAACAAGTATTCAAGACACAATCCTAACAAACTCTACCTTGGATTGCATACGAGTGGTATCACATGATGTGTTATTCATCTCCAAACTCTAATAAATTCTACTTGCAAAAAAGGACTGAGAACAATAGCTTCTTCTTCTAGTTGAAATAATCTCTACCCAATCTCACCGAATTCAGTATACCCCTTTAAGGCTACACCTCCGTAGATGTACTCATGAAGTTGCCAAACTCTGCACGAACTCCACCTACCCTTAGGCTTTCTCCACCTCTAGACGATATTCGAACGTCATGGTCTCGTCTCGATGAATCTAGTTGCGGCAAACTAGCTGAGCTTGTGGGAATAACAGGAAAAGAAGCAACACTTGCGCAAGTATTTCAGATTCCCCAAAGCTTGTTGAAATTGTTTTGGCTTGGCCCAACCACTCTCATACCTCTAATCACCTTACGACGACCCTGAAAAACAGACAGAACTCCACCTCGAGCTGTGTACCTACAACCCCGTACATCAAGAGTTTCCAAAGAAATCAAATTCTGTTTCAATAGAGGAATATTCAAAACATCATTTAAAGTTAACATGTTTAGACATGGCATCTTCAACTCAACTGTCCCCTCACCTACTACTTCACAAATCTCCCCAGTTCTCGTTGTCACACAACGTCCCGTAGTAGACTTATAAGTAGAAAACAACTTCCTCTCAGAGCAAAAATGAGAATAACTCCCTGAGTCAAGAAACCAACTAGAATCCACTTATAAAGAATTTGAAACAAGAAGACACGAATCGCCTGAATCAAAGGCACTAACCACATTAGTAGCTGAAATCCCATTCTTTGCGCTCTCCTGATTCTGCAATTTCCAACAGTCTTTCTTGATATGCCTTGGCCTCTTGCAATATCGGCAATGAATCGAATCCTTTTGCAAAGCACTTTGTCTTTCCCCTGAAGGACCATCCACTGCTAGACAACTTGTGGGAATAGACGGTGATTTATGAGTCTCCTTCCTAAGTTGATTTTACTTCAATGCTTTGATTAAACCATCTACCGAAATACTCTCTTTGGCAGATCTACCATGTAGCATGGTAGTGATCAAAGGCTCGTACGAAATTCGGCAATGAATATATCAGGTTGAAAGCTTTATATTTCTCACACACATCTGCGTTGATCGCCTTAAGTTCAGATAATACCTTATTGAACTCTGTAATGTGGTCTTGGGGATCGGTACCTTCCTTTATAGATAAACGGAATACTTTCCTCTTCCAATGCATCCGATCTAATAACGACGAACCAAAGTAGTCAGCTATGAGTTTTTCCCACAAACTCGCTGCATCAGTTTCTTCAAGAAATCTGCACTTGACCTCATCCGCCAAGGATAGTCGGATCAGGCTTATGCCTCTTTCATGAATATCTTGCCAACCGTCATCCTTCATATCAGTTGAATTTTCTTCCTTCTTAACGGCTAACTGCAAACGTTCTTGAACAAGGACATCATACATGTCAGTCTTCCAAATATTGAAATTAATCTTTCTATCGAACTGCTTGATCTTCAAAATACTATAGTCTGTCAACTTAACCAAGGAACTCGGCAACCTGAAGCTCTGATACCAGTTGTTGGGATTGGGATGTCAACCAATGCCCGTTGTCGCAACGGAACTGAATAGAGTAATGAGAAAGTCGAAGTAGATGAGACGAATCAATTGAGCAACCAAGTAGATCCACTAATCTAACACACACACCGATGACTTATCCCGGTTACCTTTTGCTTAAACCATGGGGAAATATAAAGAGATCTGATATTCAACTAGAAGAGATTACAAGGAGTTATTGATTCACTCAATACAAGGAATTAAACTCACTCACCAAGAACTATCTCTCTCTCGAGCCTCTCTTTGCAATGGAGAAAATAATCTATGAAGTACTCTCTCCCATATTGGAAAAGTTTACAATATATATAGAAGAATAGAGAGAAAACCTAGGTCTAACCTTGATTTTCAGTCATCCGATATAACCTGGAAAAAAAGTAACTGAATAGGAGCTGTACGATCTAACTTGGAGTTGAAGATTGGGCTGATCCGACCTAACAAATCGAAGCCCAAAAAACAAACACATCACCGTGGGCGGTCGGCCGTCCAACAAGACAAGTCGATCGTCCACCTCTCGGCCAAACCTAGTGCAACTGCGGTCAGGGGGTGCGGTCGACCGCAACATAGGACAGTCGACCACAACATAGCCTGCACCTTACTGCTGCTGTTTTCTTCTACTCTCTTCGACGCTTCGACCTCCGTGCTTCATCTTACCTTCTTCTAATATGAACAACAAGTATTCAAGACACAATCCTAACACTGAGTACGTGTTAGTTCGTACTCTTTCTCTTCTTTCTCCATTTCAATATAGAGAAAGGATAGAGGGGGTAGGCCTATTAGCTTAAGATATAATATAATACGGACGACGGTCATTATACTTCATTAATGAAAAAATAAAGGAAAAAGTTAATGAATTGTATAGTACTATGTAAACACAAATAAACAATTGTATGTTGGAAAAAATATATATATTTTTGCCTCTGAAAATTGTAATGATTGCATCCCCCTCCCCTCCCCTCCAGTTCAAGGCAAATTCGATCTTTATCTTCTTGTCATCTGAATGATCTGACGAGCCCTACCGCATGGCATCACTGATGTAAACCTTTTTCAAGATGCGACGCATGATGTGAGTAACCCCGATAAATTATGATTGGAGTAACAAATATTTTGAAACCAACATTTTTTTTGGGGAGAATGACCTATTGGCACCTGAAGTTAGTGTTAATACCCTAAACACACCATTAGTTACAGTAATACCCCAATAGCACCCAAACTTGTTATAATTGGACCTATAGGCACCTCCCATCTATTTCTGTTAATTTTCTAATAGATGACTGGTGAAATGACCTCCCTACCCTCAACACCTCTTCATCTTCCTCATCCAACCCCCGCTCTCATCACCCCCCATTGATAGCCTCGCGAGCTCCTCCGCCGCTACAACCGAGCCCCCTCCTCGTCATCCTCGCCACCTCCCGCTATTGTCGACCACTCCTCTGCCTCCGCTACTCCTCCTCGTCTTCGACATTATCCCTTCGTGCTCGCTCCTCGTCGCCCTCGTCTTCTCCACATTGCCAGCCTCCTCCCCCATCGCACCCTCGCCTCGTCGTCTTCCGCCCCTGTCCTCATTGCCCAGTCGCAACCACCACCACAATCCAGTCATCATCCCCATCGAAGGTCCCTCTCTTATGCTTTCTCCGAAAAACAGAGCACCGCTGCTCGCCACCCTTGAGCTCGTGCCCTCCATCATCACCATTGCCGCTTCGCAGATTTCCTCCTCCGTCGCCACCTACTACAGTCATGACGCCCTGTCGCTGCACTCCTCCAAGCCGCAACCCATCACCTCCAGTCAAGCCGTCGCCATCCAGTCGCCTCCACCTTGCGCCGTCGTCGCTTTCCAACCACTTCACACAGCAACTACAACCTCGCCTCGTCACTCCGTCGCCCTCGTACCCTGTTCCCCCGTCCCTGTCCTCTTCAGCCACCGACCCAAGTTGGTGCCTTTTGGGTGAAGAAGAAAGGGGGGGCGGTATTTTCATAATTTCATAGGCTTCTTAATGGGTCTAAACCCGTTAAGAGGCATATTCTCAGAATATTCCACTAACTTAACTGACAATTAAACGGCGGGGGGCTGTAGGTTCAATTTATCAAACTGTGGGTACTTTTGGGATATTATAAAAACTTTAGGTGTGTATAGGTCATTTGTATAAACTTTAGGTATTAATAGGTTCTTCTCCCTTTTTTTGTTTATTTAGCACAATAATCTAATTAGTTGTAGTGATAGCCATACATCAGGCAATCAGTTGGTAGTCTTTAGTTGTCTTACCCCAAAAATTGTTTTTCCAGTCAAACAATGAGTCTAGCCAAAAATTTCAATTATTTAACGAAGGTTGTGGTGGAGTTGGATATTAAGAGTAATGTTATGTGCAAAAGTTTTTTTTACACAAGTTTTACTCCACAAAAGTGATGTGGCACAATCTTTTTGTATACATGAAGAATTAGATATTATACATGGGGGTAGGGATGGCAAAAATATTCATAAACCGATAACATTATCCGCCGACTTTTAGTGTATGGATCATTTTCTTATTGGATCTAGATATGGATCTTTGTGGATCGGAGTCCGATAACCCGATGGATAATCTGAACTATATATGTTTATATATGTTAATTTAAACATACATCCTAAATATATTTTAAAAAAATAATACCTAGATATTGTTTTTTTATAGGTATAGTAGGAATGTATTTTGTGAACTAGGTTATGCAAATATTAATATATTGCATAGTATATATATATATATATATATATATATATATATATATATAGACACACACACACACACACACACTGCATAGTCCATAATATACACAGATAATTTTCTTTGATTACAAAGATGAATATGTATGCTTTGCTAGGGGTGTAAAATGAATAAGGCGGTCCGTCGTCTCCGAGTTTGGCTCGAGAAATGGCATGACCGTGGACCGTCCGAACTGTTATACAAAGTGAACTTGAACAAATTATTAGGTCCGATGTTTTATCGACTTCGAACCGGACATAAGTCCGTCCGAGTATTATTGCGGTCCGATGCTTTACCGAACTGAGTCCGGACTATAAAAATTTTATCCGATCTGGACCGAACCGAACATAAGCCCATCCGAGTAGAATTTCGGTCCGAGCTTGAACATATGGCTGTCTATTTCCGTCTGGTTCGATTTACAGTCATATGCTTTGCTATTGAGATAAGATTCTTTATCGTTTCAATAATCGTTATTTATATGTTTATTTCAGTATTTTATAAATGTAACAATTAAAGTTTACCAGTTAGTTTTAGGAAAATTTTGTAGTGCAAACTTGTAACTAGCTCAAATTTTCTAACTAATTCTAAACTAACCTAAATCCACTTTGAACCGTTGGATCTTCAGTTCCACTTCAAAATCATGACAAGGGTAAGAATGTAAATAACCCAAAGAGTAAAATCTCATTATTTAGCAAGAGGGACTCCCTATTTTTATCATGCCCTTCCTATTATTTTTTGTTCTCATTCTCTCTCCCTGTTATTTCTCCCATATTTCTTCTATCAACCATGGCAGCTGCATTGACGGCCGGTTGGTTGGCGGTGTCTGAAGTCACAAGTGATTTATCATGATAGAAAACACATCTATATATGAAACATGAGTAGAAGAAATGGTTGGATTCATTTCGACAGGCCTGGCCCTTGGGCAGGGCCCAAAGAGCAACCACCCTGGGCCCCCAAAATTTGGGGCCCATTTTTTATCACTTAAAAAAAAGTTTAAGTTATTAAAAAAATTGCATTGACTCCAAAAGTCTCAGCCGTCCAAGCTCCAAATTCAACATTAATGAGTTGACATAATGACAGGTTGTAACTTGGTTTTTTTTTGACTGGTAAAAGGTAGGGTAATCCCCTACCTCACAAAAACTATATAAAAAAGAGTAATAACAGTACATATTACAAAATGTAACCAAGTGTAATCGGCACAGCCGCCGAGCACTTGATCCCGCAAAAAATCACAGTATCAGCATGAGGAAATGGTGGACTTATAACTGCGTCCCAAAATAGCCTACAGTATGCTTATCAAAAGAAGAGAATTTCTACGGTACCCCCAACCAGAGCAGCTGCCTTCTCCACTCTCAGCTTGGCCAATGCGCATGAGCGCCTGATGTAGCAAGATATCCTGTGCATCTGCCTCCTCAATTTCCCTGATCAGTGCCTGCTTCTTCTTGCTGCCATCCACTCCATCTAGCCAGGAACGAAACCAAAACAATGCATTAGAAATGATTTGTTGCGGTGAGAGGGATTTAGCAGAAAAAACACGCTCATTTCTAGCAAGCCATATACTCCAGCAAATTGAAATAGTGAGGAGATGCCAAGTGTGTCTTTGTGCATGTGTACCAAAACACCATGAAGTAAAGCATTCATGCAAGTACTTGGGCAGTGAGTGTATATGGAAGAGTGTGGTGAAGAAATTCCAAGTTGTAATGGCCATTGGGCATGCAAAGAAAATGTGGTAGGCAATTTCGACAAGACACGCACAAGCTGTGCATGTTGTGTCTTCTGGCCAACCTTTAGAGTGGAGAAAATCTTTGGAATTGAGTCTGTCCCAACTCAATAGCCAGATGAAAATCTTGCATTTCAGAGGTGCCACCGAAGACCACGTTGCCACGTAGTAGGGGCAGCACAGGCCAGAGGTGACGAAGAATTTATAGGTAGATTTGACGGAGAAGGCCCCTGTTGATGTGAGACGCTAAGAGGGGTGATCAGACGAGGTGGATGGTTGGTGTTCTGCTAACAGAGCCATGAGTGCCTGCTTTTCTTCCTGAATGTGTGGTGTTGAGATGCAGTTTAGTTGTGGTTGCCAATGCCATACTCCATTAAGCCAAGATCCTTGGGAGAGCACCTCCGCTTGCGGGTTCCAAGCGACAGCACCAAGAGAGGGACAGAGGGTGATGATGTTGTTGCCATTGAGCCAACGAGATGTCCAAAATTTGATGTGGTTGCCATTGCCTAACTGCCAGTGAACATTGATGAGGAATTGTTATTTGAGGGAGTAAATCCTTTCCAGAAGCTGGATGCTGTTGGGGGCAAGTTAGACTGTTTGTTGAACTTCTGTAGTATAGACCTTTTAGAGTTTGGCTAGCTAATGAGTCTGAGGAGAATAAGTTCCACCACCACTTCAACAATAGTGCTTCATTGAAGACTTTCAAGTCTAGAACGCCCAAACCACCCTGCTCCTTTGGTTGGCAGATGGCTTTCCAGTTCTTGCAAGCCACATCTCTTGCATCCTTGTCTGAGCCACTCCAAAAGAATCGACTACGAATTTGGTCAATGTAACGCCCCGAATCCCAAATACAACTGAATCCGAGAGTTCTACAGGATCTTTTCGCTTCATTTAGTACAATTTTACAAGGAAATTTGAACTTTTCACTTTACATCCGAGTTTACATGGAAACATTACACTTTACATTGCACAGCGAAAATAAAATTTACAATAATTAAATAAATGTACAACAACATTGTATAATCTTTAAGCATATGTTCCTCTTTAATCTTTATCATGTCACTTACCTGCATATAAGACTGTGGGTACGTCAGTTTATTCAACCGACGAACATTATACACGGCCATCCTCTCTATGTCGGAAATAGTACAACTAATTTTCCATATTTAGCAAACACAAACTTGTCACATATCAAACTAAAGGGAATACCCTAATGATGTCGTGTTGTGATTGTGCACTTAGTCCTTAATGCAATTATTTATATTACATGACACTAATGCGCACTTGTTCGGATTCTATGCATCCCATACTATATAGGTCCGAGGGCAAGCCCTTAATCGTTCTTCATCTTTGTAGGGTTCAATCCCTCGTTATGACTTAATCTACTACTGTGACTACAGTAAGTATCCTAGATGTTTTCTGACTACGAACTCATGTCTAGGCACCCTGGAGGGAATCCCAACGCACTGACACATGACTCATCATGCAGGCATCCTGTGGTAATTCAGCTCCTACCATAGACATGACACCACCCGTAGTCTTCAAACATCCCACGAGCATCGCCGCCGGGACGGTACTTTGGAGCAGTATCCTCGCCCTGACTCATCATAGGATATTCTGGGATACGCTCTCGCCGCTGATCCAATGGCCCTCATACTCAATGTTTTTCTCTTACTTTCATCACGTCTTCACTATGTAACTAATCCTTAATTCTAATGAAATAGAATCATGAACAAAATCAAAGCACTAGAGTTAGCCTCTCCACTAAACCGGACTTATTCATTCATTCAAACATGACCAACCTTGGTCTTTCATTTCAAATTTCATTTCATTTCTTTCCAAATGCCGGGGGAGACTTAGCTACTCTTTTGTTTCAATTCCCATTCACAATTTCTAAAGTTGAGTGTTTCAACTCATAAGTTCACATGTTGAGTTGTCATACTCAAAAATATTTCTTTTCCAATCATGATTGCTAAATCGTTCAATAGTCCATAATTATACATTAAATTCAACTATTCATCATGCAACTCATGAAATATTATTTTCACATTAAAAACCACATCACTGGTTATTTAATCAAAGATGAATATTTATACATCATGAATTGTCACACCATTCTCCATTGAGAATAATTCACATCACTAGTTATTTAATCAAAGATGAATATTTATACATTATGAATTGTCACACCATTCTCCATTGAGAATAATTCACCTCACTTCATATAGTTCCTTTTTATTCGTATTTCTTTTCTAGTATTCCACTTAAATCATTTTGCAACTTACAACTTTATACAAATGCAAGTGTAGAACTTATAGTTCTAAATTATACTTTTATTCTCTAAACATACTCCACTTCACGCAAATAATTCTCAAACTATTTTTCATAGACTCCACATATTTTTAAAATAATAAATATATTTTTTCCATATTTTTTTAATCATTAAAACACCCCAAAAAAATGTTTTTCCCCAATATAAACACACAGCCGATACCAAGAGTCGAACCAGCGACCACAGGGAACCCAACCGAAGGCACAAGCCACCAGGCCGAATGCTTCACGCGCTTATAAAAGAGGGCAGGAGCATTAAGTGCTCTCGGCCAACTAATTTATTTTAAAAGTGTTCGGAACAAAAGAATGGTGTCAACGGGATTCGATCCCTCAACCTTGGAGAATACCCACACATAGATTAAGAGTGATCCGACCACTCGAGCTATGGGCTCGGGTTGTCACCAGTACAATTCGAATTTCATTTAAATCAATGCTATCTGTTATTTAAAATACATCGATGTTCATCAACATCTTACTTCAATTTGCTCTTACTAATATACTGTAAAAATTCCTGATTAATCATTTCCATTATGAATTCTACTCCAGTATATAAAAATAATTTTCTTAATGATTAAAATATTTTCTCCAATAATTAACACATTTCTACCATACAATTTGGTTAATTTGATATACTCCTACTAATGCATTCTTTTTCGACATTTTAATTTCACTAAGCTCTACATCAATTTTCTGCTCTTATTCATTTCACAACCATAACAATTGCATCCTAATTCATTCGTTACAATGTCATAACAAATATTCCATCTTAGCACATAAAGCGACATTGTCAATCTACCAATTTTTGCACATAATTTTTAATGTTAATAACGAAGGTTTCTTTACACAATTCATAGCCATAAACATATCGCATACACTTGAATTTTAATAATAGAAACACATACAATTTGCATATCAACAATTCAATCAATTTAGATCATTTTTCCAATTAAATGTGCACTCTTATTAATCATTTTCATGCATCATTTTTCTAATTAAATCTAGCATGCATTCCTATTTAGAAATAGGGAAAATTTACACACCTTAGTGAAGAAAGTACAACTAGCAACCTCCTAAACGAATGTCCTTGCCACGAGAGCGGTCCTCCTCCTAGATGCGCGCACCCGAGCTTCAAGAACACCAAAACCGAGAGCCTCCCCTTGTGATGCCGGCCTTCCTTCTTCTTGATGCAACCCCAACTTTTCCCACACACAAACTCAATCTTTTACTCACTAAATAAACTACTAGATGATGTATTTAGACTATAGGTTGGAGGAAAAATTTTGCACAAGAATACTAGCCGCGGGGGGGGGGGGGGGGGGGGGGGGGGTATTTATACTAAAAATCTAGGGAAATGGATGGCTAAGATTGAAGGAGGAGTTAGGAAAAATGGCTTAGATTTAAGGAGGAGTTATACTAACCACCCATAATCAAGTAACCACCACCACCATGATCCCACTCAAATTTTTGGTTTCCCTCCTAAAGCTCCAACCGGCCAATGCTAGGAAGGTGCACTTTGCACGTGTACGTGCAATGCACGTGCATGCAAATGCCTCCAAAATTTTTTACATTTTAGATATAAAAAAAATCTTTAAATTGTATTCTACATTACAAGTTGTATTTAAAAATAAATTAGCTCATGGGCTTAGTTTTGGGCCAAAATAATAATTAAAAATAAATAAATTTAATTTAATTTGGGCTTTTTAAAAGAAAGACTTTTTGTCTATTTGAAAGGAGGCTTTGTATAAAATAATTAAAAGCACGTATTTAAAAATCTATACTCATCATAATGAAAATAATCATAACATTTAATTCAACCAAAAATATTGCACGTGCACACTACGTGCAAAATAAAATAATTTTTCATTAAATGAAAAATCTGGGCATTACAGTCAATCTGCTTTATCACTGTAACTCCTGTTTCCCCGTATTTGTACTTTTATACTGTATTTTGCTCAATTATACTCTTTCATCTATTTGAGATCCTGTATTTTATTTCAGTTCGAATAAAATCATTATTTTTGCCTCGACTCAATTTTTGGTCCTTTTATCGAATTCATTTGTGTGCACTTTGTGTCGTTCTTCATGAAGAATTGACTATTTCTCCTCATTTATCTTTTTAATCCCCATTTTGATACATTTTGACCAATTCTCCTGTTGGGCCCTATTCGAAGAGGATACCCTAATACTCTAAAACCGAAACCCTATCTATTTAAACCCCTTAAACCTAACCCATAACCCTAATCACTGTGCTAACCTAACTCACCCCGCCGCTACCCCATTTCCCTTCCTCTGCTCTTTTCGCTCACAGAACCCACTTCCCCTACCTCCGATCGCCTCTCCGTTCGTCCCCTCATCACCACGACCCCGCTCCTCGTCAACCCCACCGCCATCTCACAACCACCATCGCCTGCATCATTCCCTGAGCCTTCATTCATCGAACCCAAACTCCCGAACCCATCATCCACCATTCGCCATCCCCAAACTCTCGAACCCAACCCATTTTCTCTGCCTGCGACCTCCACCCTCCATCGCCTCATCTCCCCCTCATCCTCCTCGACCTCCGTCCACGCCGCTAACACCCCGAACCACTCCCCCAAACTCCTTCCCTGTTCGAACCATGAACAGAGCCACGCGCGTCGCCCTCCACATTCGACGCCGCCTCTCCGTGGCCGTCGCAGCCACGCCGTCGCATCGCCACAATCACAAAGCCACCGTCGAAGAACCCCCGCCTTCCCTTTCCCTCGCTTGCTGGTTCGTCGAAGAAGAGAACGAAAAGGAAGAAGACGCTGAATTGGGCGGGACCCAATCTCAGGCGTCAGATCGCTTCAAGATCCGTGCGACCGAGCCAATCAGATCGCTGCTTGGTGTTTTGCCACAGCGAATCCCGGGATCGCTGTTTCCTGTTCGGCCCAAGATCCGCCGTGAGGAAGCGATCCGATTCGCTGCGTTTGCTGCTTTGCTGTTTTGCCGCACCAAATCCCACCTTGCCGTTTGCTGTTCTGGACGATCTGGTGTGGGGGAAAAATTCGATCTACGGTTGATTTTTGCACGTGCTTCACACGTGCTTTTGGGAGACTTCTTCCGGGATTTTTCAATCCAATTTTCTTCAACAAGTGGATCTAATCGTCGTCAATCAAGGCAAATATCTCTTGTACAATTTATTTGTTCTAGTACAAGCATTCCTTGAAAAATACAACAAATAGTTAGAATTGTGACTCCTCCTTGACTATCGTTGTTGATCAATATCAATCCTCCAAAATTTATAATTCTAAGAGTCATAAAAATTTCATTGTATTAAATTATAATTACTTGGACTCTTTTACCCCTTGAACACATGAACACATGAGATTAAGGAGCCCTAAATTTGTAGACACATGGTATATTTTGTATTTGATGAACTTGCAACCATTTGACTTGGAAAATAATTATTACTTGCTGTTTGGACCACCAATATCATGTATTTATATCACACAATAACTTAGACGCCTAATAACAATTTCCATGAAATCTATACCAGTAAGTTATTCCCACATATTGCTGTTCTGAATCTTCTTTTGCTGTTTCGACCCATTTAACATTAGAATCTGAATCCGAGACCTGAATAGAAAATGTAGCCCTGGATGTCTAAATGTCGTTAGACTCCGAAATTGTCAAATTTGGAGTTACGGTCTATGAGTTATTGCAGTTTTACTACAGCTGTGTCGGTAGGCACAGATTCGTAAAACTGCTGCACACTTTCACTTTGCGAATTAATTTAGCTATGTTAACAGCAAGCGTTGGACATGAAATTTCATATGTAGTTGCTGGACACCCTATAGGACGTCCCCTATAGTAGTGGACAATATTATAAATCGATTCATGGACTAGTATATTATTGATCCATAAACTAGTATATGTATGATTCATGACTTGTCATGCTATGACTCGACACATGAACTAGTTATATGATTACCCGATTCATGAGCATGGCTTGCTTGATACTTGATACCTGAGTACACCGCCTTATAAACTCCATTACTAGGCCTAAACGAAATTGTTTTGACTGTAGCAACCATGTAGTAAAAAGAATGGATGCATGAAGTGCTACCTAGATAGTAATAACTACAAGACTTGAACATGATACATGATTACACGATACATGAGACTTGAAACATGAAACTTGAACTTGATACATGTTACCTGATACTTGACAACTTGTTACTTGAGACTTGAGACTTGACACTTGAAATTAATAGTTGACACTAGACTTAGCACCTATTACTTGACACTAGGCTTGAAACTTGTCACATGCTCCACTATTAGAATTTGTTATTCAGTCCGTTCACTTGAGTTGTCCTCCTTACTAGTTAGTTCTTAGATTCCCACTACTTGTTGTATTCCTGTTACATTCTTGATTCCAATTCCTGTTTTCCATACTTGTACTTGTTTTCGCTATTTGTGGCCCTATCTTGCACTAAGGGCATATTCTCTTGTTTTTCCCTATTTTCCTTTTTTATATTTATTAAGCAGACTTTGGGACAAGCTACCTGCTGGAATTGGCGAGCAGACATTTCAGATTTTGCTTGGAGCAAGGACTTGTTTAAATAATTGCTTTCCTTAAGGTATTTATTTCTCCTGCCGTATAAGACTTGTAACAGGCTTACGTTTCCGAGTTTACTTTTGTTCCAGACATTGAAAATATTTTGGATATTATTAATGTTTAAATTGTTTCCTGTTGCTTAATGAATTATTCATGCATGCTTGGTTGTATATATATGTTGTTATATTCTTGTTGTGATGCTGAGTCGATCCTACAGCTTATGGATGATGTTAAAATCATCCGTTGGGCTTCATCACGTGCTCGTATTCCATATCTTTGGGAACCGGGGCGTGACAATCACCCAGAGGGGAAGTCTAAAGAATGATGCAAAATAAACTGGTAAGGCACTAAGAACCGCATTAATGAGCATCAACCTTCCCCCTCTTGAAAGCATCCTGCCCTTCCACACTGACAGTTTTCTCTCAATCTTTAGGATTAGGGGTTGCCAATTTCTTTTGCTAAGCTTACCCTTGGAGAGTGGCATTCCCAGGTAGCTGAAAGGTAGACATTCTTCTTTGCACTCCAGAATTGTTGCAAAAGCATGGAGCTTAGCTTGTGATTTACCAAAATAGATGATTGAAGACTTTTTGAAATTAATGTCCAGGCCAGAGACATTGGCAAAAAGTTTCAAAGTCACCTTAAGGTTGAGAATCTCCTGCTCTTCACCACGACAAAAGATTAGGGTATCATCTGCAAACTGAAGGACAGACAGGTTTGCTAGTGCGCCTCTGATAGGAAGTTGAGAGAATACACCATTTCTCCGACCACTGAAGAGCATCTGAGCAAGCACATCAACTACTAAGATAAATAGCATCGGCGAAAGAGGATCCCCCTGCTCAAGACCTCTCTTAGAATTGATTTGTTTCCCACCTTCACCATTGATGACGACAGATGATTTGGCCGTTCTAAGGATCATATGAATCCATTTGCACCAAGCCGGACCAAACCCTCTAGCGACAAGAAGTTAGTCTAGAAATTCCCAACTGACAATGTCAAAAGCTTTGGTGAAGTCTATCTTGAACAAGAGCGTATCGGAGCTCCTGCGGCTGCAGAGGTTTATAGCTTCATGGGGCACCATAAAACAGTCCACCGTTGATTTGCCTTTGAGAAAAGCACTTTGAAAAGACGACACTAGGGAATGAAGGACGGGACTGAGTCTGTTGGCGAGGATTTTGGTGAAGATTTTGAATGAATAATTAGGCAAACTGATTGGCCTGAAGTCCGTTACAGAGTTGGCACCTTCACATTTCGGGATAAGAATAATGCTAGAATAATTCATTCTTTCAAGGTCTGCATCTCCCCTCTGCACAGATTGCAACATAGCAAGTAAATCTGCCTTGATTGTGTCCCAGAAAGTATGGTAGAAGCACATAGAGAAACCATCAGGACAAAGCACCTTGTTGCTGCTCATATCAAACACCACCTTTTTAATTTCCTCGATAGTGAACAGATCATCTAGGTGCTTCAAATTGACATCATTAGAAGGATAGAGGGATTGCCAGTCAATACGAAAATCAGATAGCGTAGCAGTGCCACAAATCTCCTGAAAGTGATTCTCGAAAGCTGATCTAATAATAGTAGGAGAGGTTGTTAGAGTGTTACCAATATTGAGGTTATGGATGAAGTTTCGCCTCCTTCTACCATTAGCAATTGAGTGGAAGAATTTACAGTTGGCATCCCCCTCTTTGATCCATTGCACTCTTGATCTTTGTCTCCAATACACTGCCTCTGCTTTGATGAGATCCTGAAGCCCTATTTGAGTAGCCTTTAGGAAGCCTGGTGGAACAGGAAGCTGCTCTGCTTCAATATCCAACTTGAGGAGTTTATCATGAAGTTGCTTCTTGCGGGTTGGGATGTGGCCAAAGTATCATTCCTCCACCATCGAATGCGCCTCCTAACACTAGTAAAAAACCTTGCAATAACAACGAATTATTTACGAGCACTAAAATTTCCTTGCTAGTGTTACCATCTACAACGGATTAATCACAACAAACTCCTTCGTTGTAAATGTTTTTTACATCCGCAAGAGATTTTATTAATCCGTTGCAGTTGCAACAATTGCAAGGGAACATTTTTAACATAATATATTCCGTTACTAAAGCAATTTTTTAATCTTCAATATTAAACACGTAAAATTGCATTTTAAAAATAAATTCTCCCCCTTAACCAAAACCAGATCTCTCTCTCTATATATCTCACAAAATGAAATCTACTGTAACCCTAAATCCTTAAATACTCTCAATCTCGAGCTTGGTCAAAAATCCTTCTCCTCCTTAATCTCAAACGACGATGATTACCCTACATCATCCGTCGCCGCGGTCTCCACAACTTCTTCGTCGAAGACGACTACTGCCATGTCTACCGCGGTCTCCGTAACTTCTCCGTCGAAGTCGACGGCTTCTAATACTACCGTGACTGTTGGTCTTAGTAATAAACCATCATCTCCGTAGAGGCTCTCCTTAGCGACGACTACAACTGCCATTACAAGTCCCAATCCATCACCCTCAAAACCCTAACCCTCAAAAATCCAAACTCCAAACTGAGCAAGAACTCAACGAGCACCTCCGTAATGGTGGTGGAGGTGGTGGGGCTGGCAATGGGGAAGTTCACTTTGTGCAATTGGATGAGGAGCCGAGGGATTTTGGGTGAATAAGGGTTTGTACGGTTGTGGGAAAATTGGGGGTTTTGGGTGAGGAGGGGTACGTTTTTTTTTTCTTCCTTCACAGTAAGTTGTTCTTCTTTCCCTAAGTGAAAACATTCCAGTCAGAAAATATTGATACATGGATCATTTGGGATTTTAATAACAATATCAGAATAGGTTGATGTTTAAATGATAATTGTATAGATGGCTAATTGTGGTTTTTCAACAAAACTGTACACATGCTGTAAAATGCTTCGTAAGGTGTTGGAAAATAATTGGATACATATTTATAAGAATGAAGGAGATTTGCAAAGTTGCACAAGTTACTAGATGATCAAGTTTATGAGAATAGAACTTTGGGATGAGTACCTCCAATAAGTATGAGGCTGCCTACTATTAAAAAGAGAACATAACATTATCAATGGTGTAGAGAAGTATGTAGAGAAGTATGCATCATCCCCTTTCCCTTTTTGATCTCATAAAACATAACCTGTACAACACCTTGGCTATTCAATCTGATAAGGTAAAACTACTGATCGAAGTACAAAATTGTTGAATAATGACATAGACTTGCTTTAAAACTGTAAGTAAAGAAAAGGTCCTAGTTGACATAAACGTGCCTTTAACTTAAATTTTGCACATTTGTTTATGATTTGGACCTTACTTGAGAATTTTTTCTCCAGTACTATTTGAAATCAGCTTTTGGATTTAACAAAAATCAGCTCTTAGAAATTCTTGCAATAGATGGTTAGCTTTGGATCCATATTTTCTCAGGTACTGTTTAATATGGATCTTGCAATAGAATATATTTGTATTTCTTGCAATAGAAAGATCCTGCTATGAATGTGCTGCCACCAACTAGGAATCCAACAGTGAGGGTGTATACGAAAGCAGCTCAGGATTACTCGCTCACTGTTAGAAATGGGGAAGTTGTTCTTGCATCGGCTAACCCTAGTGATGAGTCTCAGGTAGAAGTCTTGCTTTCCCATCTTTTAAATCTGTAACATATGTTGTTGCCATTTTTCTTATTGAGCATTTATATGTTAAGTTTGTTCTCAAAGTAAAATTAGCCCACCATGTATGTTGTATGAACTGATTGAGCCTCTCAAATAAAAAAGAATGTAGTTAACAGGGTACGGAAAATAAATTACAGACAATTACAACTTCGAAGATTAGAACTGAATCATCCCTCAACTCAGAATTGATACTAAACAAGGATGCAACTTGCTTTCTTTGAATCAACTTATATTTTATTATTCTATTTGTTTGTATCAGTCTTCTTAGTTGAAGATTTCTTATTAGGTTCACCAATATCTGCTAATATCTGATGTCTTGTATCTGCCCCTATAGAGAAAAAATTCATAAAATAACTCTACAAGACAACAATCTGTGTACGTTATTTTATTTTATTTTATTTTATTTTATGTTTAGTTTGTGATATGGCTGAAAATGGGGTTAAATCGGAACCGTCCAGATGGGGCACGAATCTTGAAGCTCAGGGGTAAAACGGTAATTTCACCTGCTGACGGGTCTGAAGCGGGTACCGGTTATCTTCCCCAAAGACCCACTTACCCGCGAACGGATCCACCTCAACTGGGTGCGGGTTTCAACCCGCAACAAACCCGGTCCAGAAGGGATAGAATTAGGGTTTCTGATTAATATAAATCAACGGCCCTGATTCATGTCTATCCTTTCACTGGGGATTAGGGATCACATTCCTTATCTGTATACACAGGAATTACATGCCTATCTGTTCCCTGAGACGCCTATAAATACCCCCAATCCATCTCCATTAAGAGGTAATCAATCTTTCGCCAGTTTTTGCGCTCTTTCATAGTCTGCCAGATTACTGACTTGAGCGTCGGAGGGTGCGTCGCCGGGAACAACCCCGGTGTCTCGCACTTTTTGCAGGTGCACGGCGGGAACGACGATCGAGGCCCGACGGAACAGGTACACAGGCTTTTCTATTCAGTTTCCCCAAAGAATCCACAAGTTCTATCTGTTTGCCCCCACACCAAATTTAGCGGCAACATATTGGCGCCGTCTGTGGGAAACTAACGAATAGAGACCTCTCCTCTTCCCGGTGAACAGGTTTTCTCCAGCCATGCCGCCTCGCAAAGTTAGGTCAAGAGGGTCTAATCGAGTGCCCAACCCTGACCAGCAAGAAGTCCTTCCTGATCCCGCTCAGCAACAAGGGCAACTCCCCCCTACCATGGAAGAGCCGCTCCAAAGGAACCCTCCACCTCCTGATCCAAAGGGTCCTAACCCTCAGAAACAGCCTCTTCACCAAGAGAACCTCTCCATCCACAACGCCTCCAGTGCCTCCATGGCCTCCCATCATCCCCGAGCCTCTGGTCGCCACAATGCCCCTCCCAAACGCCCGGAAGATGATGACCTCCGTCGTCATCTGGATGAAAAGCGGGCTCGGGAGGAAGCCTCCCGCCAGCAAGAGCGATCCCCCCGTCGCCGAGAGTACAGGAGGTCCCCCATCCGAAGAGGGAGGAAGGACTCCCCCGATCATTACCGAAGGAGGCACTCTCCCGCAGGTCGGCAGCAGCCTAGGAACAATGAGGCACCAATCACCCGTGCCGAGTTCCAGCAGTTCCAAGCGACCGTCCTGCAGGCCCTCAACCTCCGTCAGAATCCTATTGAGCCGAAGCTCCCATCCCCTCCTCCGGTCCGAAGCCCTCGCCGACGGTCCCCTTCTCCTCGACCCGCTCCTACCAATTCCAGGCGCACCCCAAGTCCTCGTCGTTCTCGAAGTTACCATCGCCGCAGCCCTCGCTCCCCCTCATACGAAGACGAGTCCCGTGGCTTGGCAGATTACCGTCGGAGAGATGACACCATGAACCGCCGTCTAAACGAGGTGGAAAAACTCTTGGGTCAGATAAACCGAGAAGAGGAGCTTAGGGGGAGGACCCTACGTCCTAGCCGACCCCCATTCTCCCGGACCATAGTAGATGCCCCTGTGCCGTTCGGTTTCAAACCTCCCCAGTTCGAGAACTACACTGGGGAGACCGATCCAGTTGACCACATCGAAAGCTTTAAGACTTTGATGCTCCTCCATCAAGCTTCCGATGCCCTCCTCTGCAAAACATTCCCTGCAACTCTCAAAGGCCCAGCTCGAGAATGGTACTCTCGCCTTGCCCCAGCGTCGATATTCTCCTTCGAGCAGTTCGAAACCCTGTTCATCACCCATTTTGTCAGCAGCCGAAGGGCCGAGAAGACCAGCATCTCACTATTGCACCTCCGTTAACAGAAGGGGGAGAAATTGAGGGACTACGTGAAGAGGTTCACAGCTGAGGCCAGAACCATCGCATCCCTCGACCAATCAGTCGCTACCGCGGCGTTCCAATCCAATATCCTCAATTCCAACCTCCGCTCCTCCCTCGCCAAGAAACCACCACATGACTTTTCTGACCTTCTCATCCGCACTGAAAAGTACATCCGAGCTGAAGAGGCCGAGCAACAACCCAACTGGGAAGGGACTGCCTCCGGGTTTAAGAGGAAGGGAACGGAAGAAAAAGGAGCAAAGAAGCTCCAGAAGGATAATGCTGGCCAGCGCCGACCTCCCCCTAGATTTGAGAAGTTTACTCCCCTCACCACAAACATCTCCGCCATTTTCATGGAAGTCGAAAAAGAAGGGGTCTTACCTCCTGCTCCGAAGATGAACACCCCTGCCAAGAGAAGAGATAGAGAAAAATGGTGCCGCTATCACCGGGACCATGGGCACGACACCAACGATTGCCGTGCACTAAGAAACGAGATCGAAGCCCTTATCCAGAGGGGGCAGTTGGCAAAATTCGTGAGAAAGGACCAAGCCGAGCTTCCTTCCCAGCCTCGGGGGGCTAACAAACGTCCGGAACGAGAAGAGACACCAGAGTTTGAGGAAGAACGAGTCTCATCCATGGGGGTCCAATGGGGGGCTCCTCGAACTCTTCTCGGAAAGCTTTTATCAGAGAAGTGAACTCGGTCCGAACCACCCCTCCTCCCAAAGGCCTTGGAGTGCCCGTCACCTTCTCTGACGAAGATCTCGAGGGTGTCCGCACCCCTCATTGTGACGCACTCGTCATCAGTCTTCACATGGCCAATTTCAAAGTCGAGAGAATCTTAGTGGATAACGGTAGCTCCGTTAACATCCTCTTTCTCGACGCCTTCAAGGGGCTGAAGCTCTCCCGAGACAGACTCAAGCCCGCCGGCTACACGCTCCATAGGTTCACGGGAGTGCCGGTGACGATTGAAGGGGTAATCACCATCGATGTCACAGCCGGCAAAACTCCTACTACCCGCACGGAGTCGATGGATTTCATGGTCGTAGATGTCCCAGCAGCCTACAACGTCATTTTGGGTCGGCCCGGCCTAGCCGCCCTTGAAGCCGTCCCTTCTGCCTATCATCTCAAAATGAAATTCCCCACCCGGGCCGGAGTAGGGGAAGTGAGAGGCAATCAGGAGCAGGCCCGCAAGTGTTATATGACCTCCACCCTCGGGCCCGTTCTCTCATTAGAAACACTGGAAATTCTCCAAGATGCCGCTCGGCCGACCTCCGAGCCGGTGGACGAATTGGAGGAGGTACTCTTCTCGGAGCAAGAGCCGACCCACAAGTTCTTCGTTAGCAAGACCCTCCCGTCCGCCCTATACTCGGACATCGTAAAGTGCATCCGGGCCAACCAAGACCTCTTCGCATGGTTAGCTGCAGACATGCCCGGTATCTCCGAAGAACTCTTGGTCCACCGCCTGAGTGTTGATCCGGGGTCCAAACCGGTTCAGCAGAAGAGGCGCAAGTTCGCCCCCGAGCGTCAGCTCGCTATCAAAGAAGAGGTAGACAAACTGTTGAAGGCCCGATTTATATAGGAGGTAAACTATCCTGACTGGTTGTCAAACGTAGTAATGGTGAAGAAGTCCAACGGGACATGGAGAATTTGTATTGATTTCACCGACCTCAACAAGGCCTGCCCCAAAGATCCCTTCCCTCTGCCGAGCATCGACACTCTGATTGACGCAACCTCGGGACATGAGCTCCTCAGCTTCATGGACGCTTTCTCGGGTTACAATCAGATAAGAATGTTCCCCCCAGATATCCCTAAGACATCCTTTGTAACCGATCAAGGCCTTTATTGCTACAGAGTCATGCCATTCGGCCTAAAGAATGCGGGGGCAACGTACCAACGCCTCGTCAACAAAGTATTCCAGGCCCAGATTGGCCGGAACATGGAAGTGTACGTGGATGACATGCTTGTGAAAAGCATCCGAGGCATTGATCATGTGGCCGACCTCCAAGAAGCATTTGATGTTTTGAGAAAGCACAATATGAGACTCAACCCGAACAAGTGTGCGTTCGGCATCTCATCAGGGAAGTTCCTCGGCTTCATGGTTAGCCAACGAGGAATAGAGGCAAACCCGGAAAAGATCAAGGCCATATTGGACATGGCCCCCCCTAGAAATGTCAAGGAAGTTCAAAGATTGACTGGTCGCCTAGCCGCCATTGGGCGCTTTCTGTCGAAGTCCGGGGAGAAGTGCCTCCCGTTCTTCAAAGCCCTCAGGGGGGCTAAAGGATTCGAATGGGGGCAGCAACAACAAGACTCCTTCGACCAGCTTAAGGCTTACCTCGTCAATCCACCTCTTCTCAGCAAACCCATACCGGGCGAACCACTCTACCTCTACTTGGCAGCTTCCGAACAGACGCTTAGTGCGGTCCTAGTCAGAGAAGAAGAAAGGACTCAGAAGCCCATTTACTACGTCAGCAAAGTGCTTCGGGACGCCGAGCTCCGGTACCCAAAAATTGAGAAAATAGCCTACGCCCTGATAATGGCTGCGAGAAAGCTTCGGCCCTACTTCCAGTCCCATTCGATGGTCGTTCTTACCGACCAGCCGCTGAAACAGATCCTTCACAAGCCAGAGACTTCCGGCCGCCTCATGAAGTGGTCGATCGAGCTGAGCCAACATGATATAACTTACCAGCCTCGGACCGCAATCAAGGCGCAGGCGCTGGCCGAATTCATAGTTGAAACAACTATCCCCGACTCCGAGCAAACAATGAAGGGACCGCCTGTCTGGTCGGTCTATGTCGATGGATCCTCTTGCAATGAGGGAAGCGGGGCAGGGGTCATCCTCGTGGGCCCATACGACTTTGTCCTCCAATATTCCCTCCGTATAAACTTTAAAGTCTCGAACAACGAAGCCGAATACGAGGCACTCATAGCCGACCTTGGAATGGCCCGAAATGCAGGGGCGCGACGCCTGCGGATCTTCAGCGACTCTCAGTTGGTCGTCAACCAGGTCCTCGGCGAATATGAAGCCCGTGATGACAGGATGGTAAAGTACCTGGCTAAAGTAAAGAGCCTCATGGCGCTCTTCGAGGAGGCCCTCATCCGAAGAATCCCCAGAGAAGAAAATGCCCAGGCCGACGCCCTGTCCAAATTAGCTTCCTCATCCCTTCAAGGCCTCGAACAAACTGTTCTGATAAAAGTTCTCCTAAAGCCGAGCATAGAGGACGATGTTCTCAACTCCGTCGAAACACTGCCAGTCCTCCTCAAAGACAATTGGATGAAGCCCCTCATCGAGTTTTTAAGAGACGGACTCCTCCCCCAGGATCCGAAGGAAGCCCGAAGGATAAGGACCCGAGCCGAGCGTTACATATTGGTCGAAGGCATTCTATATAAGCGCTCCTTCACCCAGGTGGATGGTCGGCCCTACCTAAGGTGCCTCTCCCCCGGACAAGCCGACTACGCCTTGCAAGAACTCCATGAGGGCATCGGCGGAGCCCACTCCGGCTCCAGAGCCTTAGCGCGCAAAGTGTTAAACTACGGGTATTACTGGCCCACTCTCCTACGGGACGCC
This sequence comes from Hemerocallis citrina, assembly GCA_017893485.1. Classification (NCBI taxonomy): domain Eukaryota; kingdom Viridiplantae; phylum Streptophyta; class Magnoliopsida; order Asparagales; family Asphodelaceae; genus Hemerocallis; species Hemerocallis citrina. The sequence goes on along the minus strand of CM030361.1, from coordinate 113,580,156 downwards.
GAACGACACGTTCGGCAATGCACCTCCTGCCAGAAGTATTCCGACATCTGACGCCTTCCACAAGCACCACTCTCCTCCCTATCAAGTCCGATCCCCTTCGCAATGTGGGGGATGGATTTACTGGGGCCATTTCCACCGGCCCCCGGACAATTAAAGTTCCTAGTCGTGGCAGTCGACTATTTCTCGAAATGGATAGAGGCCGAGCCCCTGGCTACAATCACCAACCATAGAGTTGTTCAATTCTTTTGGAAAAATGTAATCTGCCGATTTGGCGTCCCTCGGATCATAGTTACAGATAACGGTACGCAGTTCGCTGGAGCTGTCTTCCGAGCCTTATGTGAAGACCTGGCCATACAACACCGCTTCTCCTCTGTCTCTCATCCCCAGTCAAATGGCCAGGCCGAGAATGCCAACCGACAGATCCTCTCCGGCATCAAGAAGAGACTGGACAAGTGCTCCAAGGGCTTGTGGGTCGATCAGCTGCCCAATGTGTTGTGGAATTACCGCACCACGAAGCGGACCCCAACAGGCGAGAGTCCGTTTAATCTCACCTATGGGTCCGAGGCCCTCATCCCGCTAGAAGTTGGGATACCCTCTCCTCGTTTGATAGCTTTTGAAGAAGAACAGAATGCCAGAGAGCTCAGAGCAAGCCTAGACTTGATAGACGAAATCCGGGAAAGAGCGGCCATACGGCAACAAAGTTATCGGAGAAGAATCGAACTCGCCTACAACAAACGGGTCCGCCCAACAGACCTCAAAGAAGGGGATCAGGTCCTCCGAAAATTGGCCATCTCGTTCCCCGGACAGAAAAGCAAACTGGCCCCGAATTGGGAGGGACCATACAAAATCTCCAAAGTGATCCGCCCCGGTGCGTACAAGCTAGAAGATCTTGAAGGCAGAGAAATTCCCAGGACTTGGAACGCCGACCATCTTTTGAAATACCAAGAGAAGGCAGCTACGCCTATCTAAGTAACTCGAGATGTCGGACCACTCCTCTCCTGCTACTAGTAGTAATTTTTCCTTTGTTCTTTTTTCATTGTAATAACGGCTAGCAACTTTAGAAGCAGCCGACCATTAGATATTAATAAATAAAGTTTTTCATATTTTTGATACTATCGCATACCTCCGCCTTTAATTCTCTAACCACACGATGGTTCGGAGTCCAGCACTCAGCTCGACTCTTCCTCCTCGGCTCGTCTATAGACGAGCCGGGAGTAGATCGCCGTTCGAAATTGCTCCTGCAGCCGTTGAATGGATCGGAGTCCAACACTTGGCTCGATTCTGCTTCGCAAGTTCGCTCCTAAGCGGACTAGAAGTAGCTCGCCATTCGAAACTGCTCCCGCATCCCTTAAACTACCCACACGATGGTTCGGAGTCCAGCACTCGGCTCGACACTTCTTCCTCGGCTCGCCTATAGACGAGCCGGGAGTAGATCGCCGTTCGAAATTGCTCCTGCAACCGTTGAATGGATCGGAGTCCAACACTTGGCTCGATTTTGCTCCGCGAGTTCGCTCCTAAGCGGACTAGAAGTAGCTCGCCATTCGAAACTGCTCCTGCATCCCTTAAACTACCCACACGATGGTTCGGAGTCCAGCACTCGGCTCGACTCTTCCTCCTCGACTCGTCTATAGACGAGCCGGAAGTAGATCGCCGTTCGAAATTGCTCCTGCAGCCGTTGAATGGATCGGAGTCCAACACTTGGCTCGATTCTGCTTCGCAAGCTCGCCCCTAAGCGGACTAGAAGTAGCTCGCCATTCGAAACTGCTCCTGCATCCCTTAAACTAATCTAACGATCGGATCTCTCCGACGCCTCGACCTAATCTTTCTGACTCACCCTCAGTCGGGCCAGAATTAGGTACAAATCACAGCCCTCACGCGCCGAGCCGAGGTACCGGGGTACCGACCCTCGTATATGGCAAAAAATCACTCTGAGGCGAAGCCACCGTCAGATCGTCTCAGAAAGTGCGCTAGGGCGTGATGAGCGGATCTCATTCAGCCACGTGTCCACAAAACGACAAGATAGTGTTTTCTTGGGAACTGGACCCGCCTCGAGATCCGTGCAAACATCAGACGTCCCTGATCAGGCCACGTGGGCGCAGTCGAGAAGCAACTACGCCTTAACAGCCAAACCAAGCCTATGGCTCAGAAGCGCAGCAAAAAGGAAGGTTCGGGGCCAAGGAGTTCGGCGAAGCGAACACCAGCCTCGTAGTTCGTCTCAAGCCTACTCTAGTTGACACAACAATAGCACAAATAAGGAGACAGCCGAGGATAGTTCGGATAAAACAACTCCAATTCCATTAACAAGTTGGATAAAGTTACAAAGCGGATTACAACAGCAAAAACTTGCAAGTAGGTTACAACACAAAGACACGACCCGTCCGCTACTTCCGAGGAAGGGGAATGCTCCGCTTTAGAGACACTTTGGGTCGACGCCTCTTGGCCTCCGAGCTCGAATCCAGGCCGACGAACCGAGACGCCTCCTCACCACTAACCCTGACGGTTGCTCCTACCGAAGCACCGCTTGAAGACACCGCCACACCGCTTTGGGCATCGGCGGCTGACCTGCCTACAATAGGAGTCCGGCTCGCCGCTTGATAGAACGTGATCCCTCGCTCGATCTCTTCGCGGGTGCACGAGGTGCTCCGGACGTTAGCCCTCACCGGCTGAGGCTTGAGCCGAGCAACTTCTTCTTCCAGTTCGACAATGCGATCCTTCAAAGTGTCATCCTTCACTATCACCTTAAACCGAGGAAGTTTCGCCGAACCGGGGTATTCGGCGCTGTCGGAGATAACGCGACGCAAGTGGGTCACTTCGATACTCTTGTCGACAGTCACCCTCTGCAACTCTTCCACCTTCCTCGCTAAGCCATCCCGTTCGGCTGCAACTCGAGCCAGTTCCTCTTCCCTAGCAGATAGCTCGGCCTCGACTATCCGTAGGTGGTGCAGTTCAACTAAAGCATCGCTATGCCTAATCTCCAAGTTATGAAGTATTCTCCTCGTCAGGTGAACCTCACCCTCGAGACGATCCTCCCGGGATCGCTTAAACAACTCGGCTCGGCGCTGTTCAGCCGAGGTGTTACGAGTCGGCTCGGCAATCTGAAATAAGAAAGAGATAGCATTGAAATACCACACTACCGAGCCAAACACTTAGACAAATTCCGGAGTCAAAATACTTTTCATTCATTGAAAGGCGGTGGCCAGTCCGCAAAAGGCATTACAACGATCGGAACAAAAAAAAACTACAAAAACTTAGTGAGGGGATCAAGGGTCCACCTTCGTCGCCGCGTCGGCCACGGGTGCATCGGCGGAGAGTCCCTTGACCTGGCCGTCCGCCACAGTCTCTCCATCCCGACCTCCCTCGCCTTCGCCTTCGGCCTCGTCATCTTCGCCTTCCTCCCCTTCATCGTCCGAGGTCGGCGTTGGAAATAATTGGTAGCCGACCCGCTCGAAGCCGGGGACACGTTCCTGAACGTGGTCGAGGGCCATCTGATAGGACTTCTCCATGTTTTCGGCCATGTGCTTCTTCGCCTCTTCCTCGACCTCCTTCTCTACCTCGGCCCGGATCTTCGTCGCCAGGGCCTCCTTCTCCGCCCTCTCTTCGGCCAAGGACTTCAGCGCCGCAGCTAAGTCCTCGGCGGCCTTGGCAGACTCCGCGTCGAGCCGCTCCTTAGCCTTCTCCAAGTCTGACCCAAGATCCGTGACCCGGACTTCCAAGGCCTCAGCCTGCCTCTGCTCGGCCTCAAGTTCTTTGACCGCCCTGACCTTCGCCAACCTGTCCTTGTCACTGGCGGACCTCAGCTCCTTCTCCTGCTCGGCAAATGTCTCGAGGAGGTGGCCGAAGTGGCAAGTGGCCTACAGAGACAACAATCAGTAATGCACAAGCCGAGTTGCAGACTTAAAGAAATTTGCAATACACTTACCGAAACGAGTGACCGAGCGACTTCATAGGTGTCGTCACCGACCGTCCCCGCCCTCAGTGCGGCCCTGTCCTTCGGGGTCGCCAAGTGTTTGATGACCTGCACGAACATCTGCGAATTGCCGAGGAACCCGTCATGGTTCTTCACTCGCCAATTCGGCACGAACAGCTGCTTGTGCTGTTCTGTCAGAATCTCTTCGGCGGCCTGGGTTAGCGGTGGTGCCTCGATCGACAGCGCCGCGTTCACGTCAAAGGTCCCCTCGATCACGCCAGGGACCGAAGAAGACGGGGGCTCCTCAGCGACGACAACTTCCGAGGGAGCCTCCACGGCCGGAGGGGGCGGAGAGATGGTCGAGGCAACGGCAGGTGCCGGGGTCGACGAGACAGTCGCGACCGCCCTCTTCCTCTTCTTCCCCCCGGCCAACTTAGACCTGTCGGCCATCATGAAGTTGAAGTCAATCTTCATTGCTTCTGCAACGAGCCACAAAAAAAAAGGGACGAGTTAGCAGCCCGAACCAAAAACTTAGAAGAAAAATGAAAAACGAGATGTCAGGAGCATACTCGGGTCGATGGGGCTTAGGTCGTACCCAAACAACACCTCCTCCGTCAAATCCCTCCAACTCAGTATCGGAAGGGCCATTATCTTCCTCGCCACCTCTTCCTCGGCATCAGACAAAACAGGGTCGGCGCGCACGAAATTCGGCACCTCCACCTTCCAACGGGTCGGAATGGGCCTAATCGCCTCGCCCCTTACTATAAAATACTTTTCCTTCCAACCCTTAATCGAGTCAGGGTTTTCTACAATCTTGACACCCTTCCTCGGCCCCAAGTAGTATCGATACTCCGTCTTGTGCTGCCGGTTTACTCGATACATTCCTCGGAAGACCGTGAGATCCGGCTGCACCTCGGCTCGGTAGCACTGAAGCATAAAGGCGTTCACATGGCGCCATGTGTTCGGCATGAACTGGGTCGGCGCGAGGCAATACCAGCCGAGGATCTCGAGGATGAATGGGTGCAGAGGGAAACGTAACCCGGCATGAAAGGAGTCAACGTCGAACATGCACATGTTCGAAGACGGCAGCTTGGAATTCGCTCGTATCCCAGGACCTGGGAGAATCAGTTTGTACTCCGGAGGGATAGCGAAAGCCCTTCTAACCCGGAGTAGGTCCTCCTCGGATACCAACGTGATGAGCTCATCGGCTTCGGTGGCAAGGGCCAGGTTAGGTTCTTCGACGATCTTAGACTTCCCATAGATCGCCTTCTCCAGCAAGTCGCCCTGGTACTGCCTGACCCCCGAATGACCGGACAGGACGGAAGGATACTGACCTATCTCAGGTGCTTGCTTCGGATTCTCCACAATCACCTCCACTATGGGGGATTGGGCCTCCACCCTCCTCTTCTTCTTCCCCTTCTTCGTCTCGACTACAGACGGTTCAGCAGCTTGCTTACCCTTCCTCCTAATCTCTGACCTCCTCCTCTCCTCGGCACTCTCGTCGCCCAAAGACGAGGCCCCACTCCCCGAGTCTACTCGAGACATCTCTAGAAAAATTATTCAGACTAAGTAAACTGACCTTTTGAAGTGACGTCCACGGTCGGAGTGCTCTCGCCGGAAATCGCCTGGCCCACGCGACAGCTAACGGAAACACCTTAGAGAGAAAATCGCCGCTAGCAGAGAACTTAGAGATCGAAAGTAAAAAACTTGAGTAAAAAGTAGGAAATGAGCTTTGAGAGTAAGGGTGAGAGCTTTTAACCCCTAGCAAGTTGGGCCTCCTTGGGAAACGCAAAAAGCCCACTAGGGAGCCAAAGCGACAGGCGGAAAAGATACGAAGCTTACTCAAAGCAAGAGACTCTTCAGAATACCAAGTCAACGTCTCGGCAACCGAACCACGGCCAGGCAACCGAACCACGGCCACCCTTTAGAACAAACCGCTCGGCCGAGCCGAGATACCGGGGTACCGACCCTCGTATATGGCAAAAAATCGCTCCGAGGCGAAGTCACCGTCGGATCTCCTTAAAATTCGCGACAGAATCTGATGGACGGTTCAGATCGTGCCACGCCCACAAAACGACAAGATAGCGTTTTCTCGTGATCTGAACCCCATCCTCGAGATGCGCGCCGTGATGGACCGCTCAGATCCAGCCACGCGTCTCTCCTTGCTGCCTGCCATCGGCTCGCCCAGCCGAGCTACCGAACAGCTCAGCCGAGCCACCGAGCTACTAAGCGCAGAGGAGGGGAGCCCTCACGAGGTACTTCCTCCAAAACACACAACTCAGTACCTCGGCCAAATAGCCCTGATGCGCCGAGCCGAGATACCGGGGTACCGACCCTCGTATATGGCAAAAAATTGCTCCGAGGCGAAGTCACCGTCGGATCTCCTTAAAATTCGCGACAGAATCTGATGGACGGTTCAGATCGTGCCACGCCCACAAAACGACAAGATAGCGTTTTCTCGTGATCTGAACCCCATCCTCGAGATGCGCCATGATGGACCGCTCAGATCCAGCCACGCGTCTCTCCTTGCTGCCTGCCATCAGCTCGCCCAGCCGAGCTACCGAGCAGCTCAGCCGAGCCACCGAGCTACTAAGCGCAGAGGAGGGGAGCCCTCACGAGGTACTTCCTCCAAAACACACAACTCAGTACCTCGGCCAAACAGCCCTGATGCGCCGAGCCGAGATACCGGGGTACCGACCCTCGTATATGGCAAAAAATCGCTCCGAGGCGAAGTCACCGTCGGATCTCCTTAAAATTCGCGACAGAATCTGATGGACGGTTCAGATCGTGCCACGCCCACAAAACGACAAGATAGCATTTTCTCGTGATCTGAACCCCATCCTCGAGATGCGCGCCGTGATGGACCGCTCAGATCCAGCCACACGTCTCTCCTTGCTGCCTGCCATCGGCTCGCCCAGCCGAGCTACCGAACAGCTCAGCCGAGCCACCGAGCTACTAAGCGCAGAGGAGGGGAGCCCTCACGAGGTACTTCCTCCAAAACACCCAACTCAGTACCTCGGCCAAACAGCCCTGATGCGCCGAGCCGAGATACCGGGGTACCGACCCTCGTATATGGCAAAAAATCACTCCGAGGCGAAGTCACCGTCGGATCTCCTTAAAATTCGCGACAGAATCTGATGGACGGTTCAGATCGTGCCACGCCCACAAAACGACAAGATAGCATTTTCTCGTGATCTGAACCCCATCCTCGAGATGCGCGCCATGATGGACCGCTCAGATCCAGCCACGCGTCTCTCCTTGCTGCCTGCCATCGGCTCGCCCAGCCGAGCTACCGAACAGCTCAGCTAAGCCACCGAGCTACTAGGCGCAGAGGAGGGGAGCCCTCACGAGGTACTTCCTCCAAAACACACAACTCAGTACCTCGGCCAAACCACCCCGAGGCACCGACCCAACGAACCGAGGCACCGACCCTCCGAGCCGGGGTACCGGGGTACCGACCCTCGTATATGGCAAAAAATCACTCCGACCCATATCAGCCATTGGATCTTGTGAAAAAGCGCGCTCGTCATGATGGACGGTCCAGATTTGGCCACGTCCACTAAACGACAAGATAGCATTTTATGGAGATCCGCGCTGAGATGGACGACCCAGATGATGCCACGTACCTCGGAATCACCGAGCCGAAGCACCGACCCAACGAACCGAGGCACCGACCCTCCGAGCCGGGGTACCGGGGTACCGACCCTCGTATATGGCAAAAAATCGCTCCGACCCATATCAGCCGTTGGATCTTGTGAAAAAGCGCGCTCGTCATGATGGACGATCCAGATTTGGCCACGTCCACTAAACGACAAGATAGCGCTTTACGGGGATCCGCACTGAGATGGACGGCTCAGATGATGCCACGTACCTCGGAACCGTCGAGCCGAGGCACTGGTCATCCGAACCGAGGCACCGACCCTCCGAGCCGGGGTACCGGGGTACCGAACCTCACATGCGGCGAAAAGACGAGCCGAAGAACAGGGACCACACGATCTCTCCGAAAATCGCGCTCCGCTCCGATCGAGGGCTCTAATGACGCCACGTCATAAATAAGTATTAAAAATCAGTTTTTATTTATTTTAATCGTTTTATTTATTTAAAAATTGCGAAAAAATTACTAAAAATTCGGGAAAATTCACTAGAAATTCTAGAAAATAATTATAAATTCGGGGTGATATTTTTGAACCCCTGAACGAACAATTATTGCCTAGAATGTATTGTGAAGGCCCCCGAACGACTGGTTAACACATCGCAAAATTGAATAAATAATCCGGAAAAATAGATAAAGACCGTCGGACATTCAGAGATGCTTAAGAACAGATTGTAACTTCAAAAATCACCTTACTACCCCCTTCAAGATTCAAAACCCTCCATTCGGACTCCGATACAACTCCGCTAGCCACTAAAACAGTTAAACTACTCCTCAAAGGCTGATCAAACTCAGTCTTTAGGAGTGGGGGGCTCGTGATATGGCTGAAAATGGGGTTAAATCGGAACCATCCAGATGGGGCACGAATCTTGAAGCTCAGGGGTAAAACGGTAATTTCACCTGCTGACGGGTCTGAAGCGGGTACCGGTTATCTTCCCCAAAGACTCACTTACCCGCGAACGGATCCACCTCAACTGGGTGCGGGTTTCAACCCGCAACAAACCCGGTCCAGAAGGGATAGAATTAGGGTTTCTGATTAATATAAATCAACGGCCCTGATTCATGTCTATCCTTTCACTGGGGATTAGGGATCACATTCCTTATCTGTATACACAGGAATTACATGCCTAATATGTTCCCTGAGACGCCTATAAATACCCCCCATCCATCTCCATTAAGAGGTAATCAATCTTTCGCCAGTTTTTGCGCTCTTTCATAGTTTGCCAGATTACTGACTTGAGCGTCGGAGGGTGCGTCGCCGGGAATAACCCCGGTGTCTCGCACTTTTTGCAGGTGCATGGCGGGAACGACGATCGAGGCCCGACGGAACAGGTACACAGGCTTTTCTATTCAGTTTCCCCAAAGAATCCACAAGTTCTATCTGTTTGCCCCCACACCAAATTTAGCGGCAACAGTTTGTAACTGAAGTTCCGTCCATTTTAGATGAAGATTACTTGTAAGGACTGTTTTAGAGTGGCAGTATCAAACATTGGCTTTACTATTTCTAATAGCCACCTCATTCTACCCTCCCCTGTTTTTTAATTTGCTTCTAATAATCTGCCAATTTCTTTAGCTGATTTGTTTTCCTTACAATGTATGTTTTAGCACTGGTTCAAAGACTTGAGCTATAGTACAACAGTGAAGGATAAGGAAGGTTTCCCAAACTTTGCTCTTATCAACAAAGTCACTGACCAAGCTCTGACGCATTCACTTGGAGCACACAATCCTATAAGTTTAATCCAATCCAAAATACCATTCACTTCCTCTACAGTCTGTCATACTACTTTGTAGCAGGACATACATTATGGATTAGTGTCGATCTGCTTTTGTACTGTAATATTTCTACTTTTTATTTATAGATTTGGGATTACGAACTTAATTTTTTTTCTCCTTGATGACGAACTGAACAACAATTTACTTCTTGTGTTTTTTTAGATCTTCATAGCCATAAATTTATGAAAGTCTTTTGTTCATGTAGGTACTAATATGAAGGTTTTGGTCACCATTGTTTTGTGCTCTAGCCATATGTAATCAATTACACTACAAGCCACAAGGATTTTACAAGAATTTACAAAGAATTTACAAAGTTCCACATTCTACGATATGCGATTTTATTTATAGGTGAATTTCTATTAGTTTCCATACTACATCCTTCAAATATATTATTCTTCTCATAATCTAATTGACAATAAGAATTTGTTTGTACAAAATGCAGGTGTAATGAACAGCCTATTTTCAGTGTATGGTAATGACATTTTATAGCAGATTGACTGCTAATTAAAAAATTACAGCTAACAACTGCTTATCACTTAAGATAATAACTTGCTTCGATCTTTCAGATATTTATGATGATCTGATGTCAAGAAGAGTGAATTCAAGTGATGCTGAGAAATTTGTAGAGGTTTGCCCCTGCCCTTGCAATGGAGTTGCATGGGGAGTCATCTGGTAAGAAGAGTGAATTGAGTATTTTGTCTATTGTTTGGATATGACACAATGATTACTTCCCAGTCTGGAGGAAACAAACTTTGTGGTCTCTATGTATGTTTATCTATAAGGCTGAGGAGAATGAGGAACATGCAGAAGACCTTCCATGACTGATAAAGTGAAATTGGGGATACATGGAAGCAATAGTGGTGAGTTAGAAGAACTTTTGAAAACTTTTGTTGCAGTTCTTGGAGTATGACAACTCATATTTCCTTCTAGAATGTATTATTGGTATTTTGGTTCTTCGAAACAAACATATAATTTTGTAATGAGAATGTTCTATACTCTATAATATTAAAGCTTATTTTGGTGTTATGTTTATATAGGTGTGTTTTTGTGTTTTGACACATTGTGTTTTGTTTATATAATTGTGTGCATCAATAGGTGAAATAATTATATGTTCTTAATTAAAAAAATATGTTGCTTAGTCTTGTTAACTAGTTTAAGCCATCCAAATATAATCAGCAATGAAAAAAACACGTGCAATTGCATTCATAGGGGAACATTTGCAAGGGAATGACTACCTTGCGAAATTATTTAGCAATTGTTCATCAGCAACGGGAAAAGTCCCTTTTAAAACACATATGCAAGAGAAAAAATTGTTGTAGATATTCTCTTATGGATGGGGACAACAAGGAACAACTTCTCTTGCAAATATTCTATTGTATCTAATATTCGCAAAGGATAGTTATAATTCCGTTGCAAATGTATATATTAACCAGGAGAGATTTTGCAACTGCACAACTACAAGAGAATGAGAAGTAATCCCTTACGAATGTGCACTCACCATGGAATTTCACTCTTCTACAAGAAAAATTTCTGTTGCAATTGTGACATTTTCTACTAGTGTAAGAAGCTTCAACTTGCATGCAAAGATATCAACCGGGTTGCCAATACATGAGAAGTTTTTCCACCACTCTTGAACCTCAGGGTTAAAAGAGGAGTTTGCAAGCCAAGCTTTCTCAAACCTGAAGTAATGTGCCTGTCGTGAAATGATCTGAGTATCCAAAATAATAGGACAATGATCAGATGAATATCGGGGTAGGGAGTACTGAATGCAATTAGGGAAACAAAGGTCCCATGCTGATGTGATTAAGAATTTATGAAGTCTGGCCAAAGCGGGGAAAGATCTGAGGTTGGACCAGGTGTACTTCCTGCCGGAGAGCGGTAGGTCAATGAGGGCAAGATCATCTATGAATTCTCGAAAGAATCTTATGTCCCTTGTGGAACCTCTTCCACTAGACCTCTCCGTGTCTGAGATAGTTACATTGAAGTCTCCACATAAAACCCATGCATCATGAAGCTGGCTTCTTCTTTGCTTAATCTCATAGAAACAAAGGTCTCGATCTTCCAGATCAAAGGGTGCATATACCGTTGTGATTGACCAGGATTCATCTGACTGACGGTGTTTGAAAGAGGCAGAGATTGAGAAAATGTCAACAGTAGAGTACGTGCATTCCAAGAGCTGGTCATTCCATCCTAAGAGAACTCCGCCACAGCTGTTAAGGGAAGCTAGCTGAATCCAATTTGAGATCAGGCTGCCTCCGATCGAAGCGAGCTTACGAGGCCCAGGGTTACTGAGAGTTTGGTTTCTTGAAGGCAGACGACTGAAGGAGAGCAACTACAGATGCCTTCCTTTATGATTGAGCATTTGTCAGGGTTGCCCAACACTCTCACATTCCAACTAGATATCTTTATTTAGAAAAGAGTACAACAAAATGCAAAAACAAAAAAGCATGAACGATCCCAAGGATCAGTGAGCCTGTGGAGTTAGACAGAACGGTCTAGTTGATCTGAATGATCAACTAAGTCCTTCTGTTGCCCCTTGATAATGTGCACCGAGTGTGGCCCTTTAGCCTCGACTCCAATAGACTCAGCTACTTCTAAAATATCCTCATTCGAAAGTATTTCAAACTAGTTAAGATGAGCATTCGTCACTGAATCAACTGAAGAAGAGGTACCTAAGATCTGCTTCATGAAAGGCCTCGTACTCTTCATCTTGCCCGCCGACCTTGATTGTTTTAGCCTCTTGGATGGACCTTCGTCGAAACTTGGAGGAGCTGAGATAAGGGAACAAGCAGCTTTTGGAACTGGCCTTCTTAGGAGTGAGCGAGTACGGAAGCTTTCAGCCCTGGCATTACTAGCGCCTGCTGTGAACACAACTTTTGCTGCGGCATTTAACTGACTGAGATCTTCTTGAACAGATTCTCTAAGTGCTCCTTCAACAGCTGGTTAGATTTTGGTAAACAGAGACTTCGGGAAGGTGACGAGCTTACCCTTCCAGTACATTTCGCGTACTTCTTCTTGGGATTCTTCTTCGGTTGAAACAGTGTAGGCAAAAGGAGATTTGGTGGGACCATGCGGGGGTGATTTATTGCTACTATCTGAGGAATCTGTGATTTGAACAACAGGGGATGCCAACTTGGCAGGATTTGAAATCGGTGCTCGGGCCTCCTTAAATTGCGCATCAACCGCTGGATTTGGAATGATCCCTTCATTAAAGCTCGAATCTGCCAAATTTGAAATATTTAGAAACTTTTCAAATGTTCCATCTCCTTGCGAAGATTTTGCAACCGTTGGAACCTCCCCCCCCCCAAATCAGGGGAGGTTGGTTCGTTGACCACCGGAATTTCAGTCCTGCCAAGAAAGCCACCATCGCCAGCATCCCTCGGGCTCTCCGGCGCCTTTGGACGCCAAAAACTCGTGCTTCCAGCCTCCTCAGAAGATCTAGCAGTCGCGAACAGTTGCACCTTGCCCGATTTAACATCATCAACCGGAATGGGCTCACCAAGCAGTAGAATAGGCACTTCATGCACATGCTTCACAGAGCTCCAGGGGGCAGTATACCTGATGGAGAGGGTCTTAGGAATTTGCATCAGGTCCTCCACCTCGATGAGGACCAGTGCTTGGTCCCTAGACTTCCTATCTTGCATCTCTTTGCTGAGGGTAATGAGTTTGCCGAAAGGGGAGATAAGGTGCTCAAGTGATTCTTGATTCCAGTAATGGAATGGTAGTAGCGGCAGGTTGATCCAGATGAAGCATGGTTTAGGGCGGAGCCTGGCACCATAGTCCACTGACCAAGGGGAGAATATGGCATTAAAGCCTGAAAATTTAAAGACCCCTTCCGCAATGGCGCCCTCTGCTTCTGTTACCGTCGGAAATTGGACGTGATACATGCCATCACAAACCCTCTGCAGGGTCCACCAGTGCCCGTGCCTCCCCCAGGCAAAGTTGAAGGCGCTTTCCATGTCCTTGGTGAGAGGGATGCGTCGTGGGTTTATAAGGTGGAGAAAAGCGCTTGCACGAAGTGGCGGAAGGGCTTGCGAAATGGTGTTGTTGTGCGGGAGATCCACCTCCAACTTGGCGATCCTGTTGTGAACGGGGCAGTCCCGGACCTTATGGCCAAACTACTTGCAATTAAAACAGTGGATGCCAAGCCTCCGACACCCAGACGTGACATGGTCGCCCTCCCCGCACTTGAAGCAGCGGCTCTCCATCTTTTTTGATAATTACGGTTCTTGCCTTCTTGGTTCTTGAGTTATTTTTTTTTTATTTTCAACTTTCTTTGCAAAAAAAAAATCATTTTAAATCTAATTTGAACAGTTGAGGACTAAGGATCTTGGCTTATGGTTGGATCTTGTTATGTGAAAATAACATATTAAAAGCTTTTCATGTGCTTTTCAAAACTTCAGTTTAATTACTGTAGGAAGCCTTGAATTAAATTTGCATGTTCTTATATATCACTTTCACAAACTTTACTTTCTGATCTAAATTCAAAAAACTTTATATTTTGATTCTCGTGAAACTAAGTTATATGATTAATCAACGGAAATGGACAAAAATACTTATTCCCAGCGTATAGCTATAAGAAAAACATATATTCGTCAATCTTAGTTTTAGTGTGATAAAACTTCACCTTCTTCGGGGATATATCAAAACATAAAGTGTGCTAAATTAATTAAGTATTTTTGGGCCGGGTGATATAAAAAATAAACTCAAGTTGGCAGTAGTTGAAAAATGTCAGTATTTAGACTATGTGTTTGAATCATTTGATTGTCGCTTGTATTTAGGCTTTGTCCCTTTGATTTCGTATTATATATAATTATGACTCTTAATGAATTACTTCATTTTCCATTCTAGGTTCGTGCTCATTTTAAACGGAAATTTTTGATATTATAGAGAGAATGGGTTTACTTCTGCCATGCTTTTTGAATCTTTGAACTATTTGTAAGCTTTCTTATCATTTAAGTATCTATATATGACTATATTTCTGTGGTTATTTTGAACATGTAAATTATTTTTATATATTAATGTATTTCAATTGCTAAAAGAAGGGCCTCATAATCTTTGTTCGCCGTGGGACCCCAAATTGTCAGGATCGGCCCTGATTTCGGACTGGGTACAGAAATGGATGAAAGTGTTGGTGTTGTACCAAAGTGGAGAGAGGAAGAAGACAAGATGAGAGATAATAAGAAGAAAAAACAGATATAGTTGAAACACCGTATTTGAGAAGATCCAATGGCATGTATTCGATTTCATAGGATATCGTGTGATTTTAGTTGTATTAATTATTTTTTCCCCAAAACTGAAATTGAATAGCATGGAAGCTGGAGGTGCGTTCGTATATTACGAAAAATGTGGTATAGTTTATTTATTTCTATCTGTATAATAAAATACAAAGAAAGCTATCATGTGGCTCTCCTTCAATCCCTCCAAAATCAAAGGCCCAAATCTAACCTCACAAAACACATCCCCCCCACCCCAAAAAAAGTTCTCCCAAAACTCAAATTCAAATCCCCCACCCAAAACAACTCCTTTATTTATTTAATTATTTATCTCTCTCTCTCTCCTCTCCCTCCCTCTCTCTCTTTCTCTTATTCAAAAAATTAAGAATTTTAAATTTTTCTTTAAAAATAAAAAAATAAAAACTTTAAAAAAAACTCAAAAAAAATTCAAAAAATCAAAAACTTATATAAAAAAAATTTAATTGTTTTTTTTAAAAATAAAAAATAAAAAAATTTAAATTTATAAAATATAAAATTTTAAAAAATTTTTAGAATTTTTAAAATTTAAAATTTTAAAACTTTAAATTTTTAGAATTTTTAAAATTTAAAATTTTAAAATTTTAAATTTTAAAATTTTGAAATTTTAAATTTGAAAATTTTGAAATTTAAAATTTGAAAATTTGAAATTTGGAAATTTGAAAATCTCAAAGCAAAGCCAAATCCAATGCCGAACCCCAATCAAGAGGTTGTCGCCGATATCTGATCCGCTGCTTATTCCATATTGGTGACTCCCCTTTACCAAATCGAGCGTGAATATCAAACGACTCCGTATCAGCGACTCCCTTCCACCGAATCGAAAGTCTCTATGTGCGATGCACGACTCTAATTTCATCTCATTAACTAAATTCTCATTCTAATTTTTAATTTTGTGTGTGCAGGGGATTACTCAGTTTTTTGCTTACTCGAATTTTGTGTGTGCATGAGATCTAAGTTCAAAGAGGTATGATTGTTTTAATTTTGGATTTAAATTTTTTTTAATTTGGTGATTTATTTGATGAGTTTTTTTATTGGTTTTGATTTAAGGTGTGTGCAAGTGAGAGGTGGATTATTTGGTGGCTTCAATTTGGGCTTCCAAACCATAGCAGGACAGGTAAGCTGACCAACAACCTAAAATAACTTGACAAATATGCAACATTAATTTCTTTACTACAAGAGAAAATACTATCATGAATTGTTTCCTTCACTGGTTATTAGAAAACCATGGACAACATAACATATAAGAACTTTAGTGTATGTTTGGATATATAAGATTGGGATGACTGGAGTTTATCAGTGAAGGGTGCAAACTCTCCACTCAAAAAAGACAGCTAAAGTAAATTTATTATTTATCCATTTTGATTTTTTTATATATAAATGTGCATTGGGGAGACAAAGTGGAGATAAAAAAATGATTAGCTTGGATTAGGGTTTTAAGAACTTCATGTATTTCATTTTGGTTGAAATAATAATAAGAGGTATTTCAATTACAAACTGAGTCTCAAACAAACAAATGTTTAGATTATTGGTATTGTAGATACCTTCACACATGCACTTGCGTTACCATTGTATTTAGACATGCTCATAGTGGTTATGTGAATAGAGTAAGCTCTATAAAACCTATATGATAATGTCTTTACATAACTATTACAAGCATCTAAAAGTGATGCTGAAGTTAAAAAAAACTCTATGCAGTGTTTCTAACAAATTATATGCATTCCGGGTAAGTTCAAGCTAATGATCAAGAAGGTGATGGTTGAGCTTAAATGTAGATATACTGCTTCCTCATATAATATGTTTGTTACTTCAATTAATTGCTGGACCTCCAAAACTATTTTATACAATCAAACCAGGTGCACTGTTCCGAAGACGTGCCGTAGGCACGTGTCAACGGACAAACCTAAGTACCCATACAAATTAATAAGTTTAAACTAATTTTTATTTTTAAGGGGTTGTATAAATCTAGTTATGGTTAGTTAATGGTTTGTACCATAAAGGAGCTCTACCTTTTACAAGTATAATATTTTTTCCTCAAGAAGTTAAAATTTTATTTAAAAAGTGGATATTGGATAATCTGTAAACTCGATCCGAATTCGAAAAGGAATTCGACCCGAATCCGGCCAGAATAAGTTTGGATTTGGATATGCATGTTGATTTTATAGGATCCGACCCAAATCCGACCCCTTGCCACCCCTACATTAGGAGTGGAGTTTGTGTTACATCACCTGGTGGAGTCAAACTTGTGCAAAAACCTTGTACACAAATCATTTACCTTGTGGAGTAATACTTGTGCAAAAATCTTGTACAATATAATCAAAGATTTGTCTCCTTTTTTTCTTTTTAAAATGCTAAAAAGAGAGTAAAAGTAGGACTTCTTCGCTGAAAATTACAATTCAAATTTCAAAACTAAGTTGTTATCCTTAAACACAATTCAAACAACAAATCAAATTTGAAAATTGATTTAAAACGGAAAAAAGGAAAAAAAGAAAACCACAATTTCTCTCTCATGGTCTCACCCCACAACCTCAACTCCCACTTCACACCTAAAACCCCAATAACCATCGGTGTTTCTCCTCTCCCCCCACATCCCTTCTTTGTTTTATCTCCACATCTCTTCTATGTTCCAAAATCACAATCTCACATCTCTAATGTGGTTTATGTGGGGGTCTTAATTTCGATTGCATTTGAGTTAATGGTGGGGGAGTATGCAATGAATGATAAAGGGAAGAGAGCATGATCTCGGTATGTATGGGCTGAAAAAGATGATGCACCATATTGAACATCTGTTACCAATTTATACTCTTAATTAGTGACCAAGCATTAGGTAAAACAATTTCCTATATATATATATATATATTTTTGTTTTGATTTTGAGAATTCAATTGAGATGACATTCATGTTGCTTTTGCAATGAATCTTATTAAGGGATTAAGAATCAAGTTGTGGCATCATGGTGCAAGTACCAGATTCAGCATTATGTTGAAGAATTTTCTTCATCACTTACGAAATTAGGGTTTACAATTGGAGATATTCTTTTCTCTCTCTTTTTTTTAAATGAATTCGATAGGGGAGGGAGATCGAGAATCAAATTGAAAGTGGTTTTGTTTATTTTACAACTTTATTAGCCGAAGAATAGTTAAGTTTTGGAGGAATCATATATGGTTATGACACATCATCTACTTTAGTTTCACTTTTTGTTTTTTTAATTGTTTGATTAATTTTTTGTTTTCATATATTAAAAAGATATAAAAAAAAAGATTCAAAGGATGAAGGTTCTCAAGCATCAATTTGGTTACTATCTTTTTCATCAATGTATTGAATGGATACTTTAGAATACAAAAGTCAAACTATATGTGTGTGTATGTGTGTGTGCGCGCACGCGTGGATTTGAGGGATTGATACTCCATCAGTTTTAAAATATAGGTCATTCTAGGTTTATACACGACTATTTATGAACAACCTCGGATTGTGTTGAGAGTACTAGACTATGATTAATGGATCTTTAAGGATATTGTAAAATGTCATACTTAACATTCTATCTTACTACTTACCCTTCTCTATTGTAATATGAATAGACAAGGGTAAAATTGAAAGTCTCTTAGAAAATTAATTAACATATGTATGATTTTGTTCCAAAGACCAATGTTTGGAATTGATATATATGTTTGGCTATTAACTTTGCTCAAACCTCATAAGACCTAATGGACTTTCAACAATTATAATGAGATTTATGTATTCTACTATAATTGTTGTTGTTCTTGTTCTTGTGTGGGTTTTAATTCATAGAAGTTTGTTAGAATTAATGGATGAGAATAATTCTTTATTGATTGATTTAATAAACTGAATACAATATGACTCATACATATAAGAGAGAATAGAAGACTAAACTGATACATAACCAATATGGGACTAAACTAATATATCATCTAACACCCCCTCTCAAACTCAAGTTGGTTCAAGCAACAAGAGTTTGGAATACCGACGATGTTGATGTGGAAGAAACGACAAACTGTGGTGCAGTGACGGAACTAAGAAGTAGAGTGTTGCGGAAGGAAGTAGTGGTGATGCACTATTGAGATCTCACCCGAACAGTGGCGGGATCTCCATATCCCGATCTGTGATGGGATCTCACCCCTGACTTGAGAATGGTTGATGATAGAATCTCACCCCAGACTTGAGAATTGTCGATGATGTGGGATATCATCCCTGAACTGAGAACTGGATGCTGAAAACACCCCCTCTCAAACTCATGATCGATCAACCGGAATGAGTTTACGATCTGGATGTAGAAACACAAGAACCTGCAAGAAGGTTTTTTTTTTGTTTTAATTTTTTTTATTTTACAAAGAGAATTTGACTGACAGAAAGAAACACTATGCCATATATGAAGCCTTTATTTAGACAAGACCAAAATATCCGAAGGTTCAAATACTGACTCATAACGAAGATAGCATAAGAAAAGTAAATAGCCTGGCTTTGCTGCTCCAATAAGCCAATAACTAGGACCCAGACGAACAAACCCATGAACAAGCCACCATAAAACCATATCTCAAAATCCCTTCTCCTCATCAGAATCCCATGATTTGAGGGTTTCGTTAGTTGGTTAGGAATTTCTCGGGAATGAAGACACTGGTGTCGTCGATGGTGGTGAGTGGTGTCGCTGGAGTTGAGTTGCTGATGTTGGTGGAGACAGAGTTTTGGATCGGTTGTTGCCAAAATTGTTGGTGTAGCTGCTTGTTGTGGTGGCTAGGGTTTGTGTTTTGAAAAGGGTTTGGATTTTGGAGATTTGGGATTACGGTTTGAGAGATAGGAGATGACGACTAGGATTTTGGAGATTTAGGGTTTTGGGGGAGATTAGGGTTTTGATCAAGATCGGGAGAGGAATGTCCGGAGGTGGAGTGACTCTGATGAAGACGAGAACCACCCCACCTCGACGACGAGGATCAAATTAGTATAGGCCTTATAGGACGATATGCTCTGATACCATGTTAGAATTAATGGATGAGAATAATTCTTTATTGATTGATTTAATACAATGAATACAATATGACTCATATATATAGGAGAGAATAGAAGACTAAACAGATACATAACCAATATGGGACTAAACTAATATATCATCTAACAAAGTTCATGAAAAACACATATGCTCTCTGGGTGATTCATACTATTTAGAGCTTCTATGTATGCCTTTTTTTATATAGTAGAGTTTTGGGAAAGTATCATTAATATGGTTTTAATTTAAAGTAATGAAAAATTAATAACACTATTTTCTCATTTAAATTATGATTGGTTTCGTTGATATTATTGAATTATTTTTTTAGTTTGCTATATGTTTTGTTCAAGGGGTTCTCAATTCCCCACTCAAACTAAACAGTTTTAGTGTTTTCTTTTTTTGAAATTTCTGAAATGTTATATTCCACATATACGCTATCTTTTCATCTCATACCTCTTTGTCTTTTTTTTCTCATGCGCTCATAGCATAAGATGAAATTCATACTTTTGGGGGGAGACAAATCGAGACATCGTCCTATGGGTCTGCCCAAAGGATCATTATGACAACATATGTGTGTTCCTATCCTCATTAGACGTCATGCACTCTTTTTGTTCACTTTGTTAGACTTTTCATTTCTTTTTACCTACTTTGTGACAATATTTTTTGTTTCAGAAGAAGAAGGGTGATGACAGAGAAATCATTACAAATATTCAAATAGATACAAGAAAAGTATGTTATCTGTATGACAATACTTTTGTCTGTTTGATTATCTTTAGTTCTTTAGTTGTATTTATTTGTAACATTAATATCGGTTTCTGATTTTAACTTGAAACGTACTTTACTTAATTTCTGCAAAAATACTCGAAGACTGAGATATGTGGTTGGGTTCATTTTCATGGTATTTGCTTGGAATGTCAATATACATTAAATTTCTAAGGTATTTAGTTTCCTGGTCGGGTTCATTTCATTAAGTACTTTATTGACTAGATCTTTATTTGGTCTACATTTTTTGGTTTTGTATTTTGATCCAATATTAGATCATCTTTTAGATGGTTGATTCTAATTCTTGGATCTTAAGGTTGTTGTCATCTAAAGGTTTGCATTCGAGCACAAGTTTAGTTGAACACTACTTTGGGATTACAAATTGGTTTAATGCATCTGGGGTTTGATAAATCTTGGCTATGGCCTATAAATCCATATGTAGATATTTTACATTCATATCATTCAAGAACTAACTTGGAACTGTCTATAAATATTTTTCTATAGATTAAAGTGAGATATATGTTATTTAGAACTATGGAAATGAAGAAAAGAGTGTTAGTATTAATGGATATGAATTTTTGCAATGACCAGTTTGATTATGAAGCTTTTAAATTACATGTGCTTATGTATTATGGATACACATTGTCATTATATTTAACTTACATGTAATATGTATAGCTACGATTAAGATTTATATTTTCTATGCACTTCAAGCATGTCATGCAATTTCATTTAAATTATGGCCAAGTTTCCAGGTGATATGTATAGCTTTGGTTTTGATTTAAAAAATTTCTACAGTTCAAGCATGTACAATGTTGGTTGAAGAATAGTGCAGAGAAGGCAATGACTGGATGTGGATTTTAAAGAGAGCTTGAGTGAGTTTGTAGGAGGACTTAGAAAATGTGGACACAATCTGTTCTTATAGAAGCTTTTTTGTAGGAAGGTTATGACAATCACAGTGGGCCTCAAATGTCCAAAGCGACGTGAATATACCAACTACCTATTTTAGAAACTTATTTAAAGATTTTTTGTGTGTAAATTTTGTAATTTACACTTGCAGTTTTTATTGGTTTCGAAGTTTGTGGGTTAGTCTTCTGTTTAGATGTAATACATCAATATTTTCAAATATTGAAGTTGAGTGGCATGTAGTTATTTAGGATTTAGACATGGATAAATATGATGTATTATCAGAAATTTGATGGTTTAGATATAAAATATCAAATGTTAGTATTCAAGAAAAAGCTTCATGAACATATGAGACTTTGTCAATTTTAAAAAATTCTGATTTGGTTTCAGTTAATCATTGTCATTTCTATCAAAAAGAAAATTCTCATTGTAAATGTACTTATATGAAATCATTTACTTAGGTTTTAAATTGTTGTATATTTCAGATCTATTGCAATATTATTATTTTTGGATAGTTTTATTATTCTCTGATATTGTAAGAAAAAAATGTGCAATATTGTACAGGGGTCCGTGTAACACCCCGAATTCCAAAATACAACTGAATTCAAGATTCCACAGGATCTTTACACTTCTTTCGTACAATTTTACAAGGAAATAAAAACTTTTCTTTCATCAGAGTTACATTTACACTTGTACATTATCACAGCGGAAGCAATATTACAATAAATTATATGAAACAATATTTAACTCAATCCTGCGCAGCATGTATACTTCAATAGTCAAGCATCTTTACCCTGCATATAAAACTGTGGGCGCGTCAGTTCATTCAACTAACGAAATATTATACGCGGCCATCCTCTCTATGCCGGAAACAGTATAACGATTCTCATTTCTTAACAAACACAAAATTGTCACAAACAAAGCTAAAGGGACTATTCTATTGTTGTCGTGTTGTGAATGTGCACTTAGTCCTTAATGCAATTATTTATATTATATGACACTAATGCGTACTTGTTCGGATTCTATGCATCCCATACTACATAGGTCCGAGGACAAGCCCTTAATCGTTCTTCATCTTATAGGGTTCAATCCCTCGCCATGACTTAATCTACTATTATAACTACGGTAAGTATCCTAGATGTTTTCTGACCTACGAACTCATGTCTAGGTGTCCTGGAGGGAATCCCAACGCACTGACACATGACTCATCATGCATGCATCCTGTGGTAATTCAGCTCCTACCATTGACATGACACCACCCGCAGTCGTCAAACACCCCACGAGCGCCGCCACCGGGATGGTACTCTGGAGCAGTATCCACGCCCTATCATGACTCATCATGGGACATCGTGTGAATACTCTCACGCCGCCAATCCAATGACCCTCATACTCAATGTTTTTCTCTTACTTTCATACATCTTCACTATGTATCTAATCCTTAATTTAATTGAATCATGAATAAAATCAATCTCTTAGAATGTACCACTCACACTATACCGGTCTTATCCATTTATTCAACAAGACCCAAGTCTTGGTCTTTTCATTTCAAATTCCATTTCAATTCATTTCTCTGCCGGTATAAGGCTTGGCTATACCCTAATTCTTAATTTCAACTCATAATTACAATGTCATGCTCATAAGACCTTTTCATGATTTATCACCATTCATGTTTCAAAAGCATAGTATTCATGTATTCACATCTTTCATAATTCATCACAATCAATAATTCAATGCATAGATACTTGAAAAACTGAAATTCTTCAAACATGTCACATTCACTAGTTCATAAACTCACATAATTCTATTTCAATCCATTCTAATTCCACAGTTCACATTTTCAATAGGTTTCACAATTCATACCTTTCAAATTTCTCACTACCAAAATCTCATCTTAAATTTCTTACATAATCCCTTCAATTTCCTTTATATAAAAAGTTAGTAATCAAAATGAGTTCCTCTTTGTAAAAACCGTCTCAAATCTCATTTATACTAAGACATAGGTCATAGAAATTATCTCACAAAGAGAATACAGATTTACATTAAAACTTCGGGGAAGTCGACTGTCACAGATCACCAGTCGGCTGTTCTACGAGGTTTTTAAACTCAAAAATAAAAATGTCCCGGGCAGTCGACTGTTACCATGACCAGTCGGCTGTCCTGCAAGTTTCCAAACCTTGAGAATAAAATACTCAGAGGAGGCGACTGTCTTATATGGACAGTCGGCTGTTCCGCTATGATTTTTAAATTAAAAAATAAACGATCAGGCCAGTCGACTGTTAAATGTTATCAGTCGGCTGCTCTGCGATGTTTTTCAAGTCTAAAAATATATTTTCTTCTCTTTTTGAAACATAACTTTCCAGATCACAATCTACTTAAAAATTTGCTTTATAAGAACTTCTGTTTTATTAATTACACATGATGCATTCGATCATTTGTTTGCAAAAATACATTCCTTTTTATTTTTTCTAATGGCATAAATAGCAATGAGAAATTTCATGACATCTATTACCAATCATTTCTTATAATTTATTCTATCAATTCATCTTTAACACACCATTCTACTTTAGCACTTTAATCTATAAACATGATGTTAGTCTTTTACTAGTTAAACCACATAGTTCACATTTAGGACATATTTCGCATACTAACATTAGAAATAACGAGAACATTTACTTTACTCATAATTTATAAATATAGTAATCAATCAACACATATTTGCTAATTTCTCAATTTTCTTCTATTTAGGCAAGCATGCATTTCATTTCAACTAGTATTTCATAATAACAATTCAATTTCATTCCCTAGCATGATTTCTACTTTAGAAGTCATGAGAAACACCCACCTTTTGAAGAAAACCAATTAAGAAAAATCTCCTAGAGCCTCCTAGATTGCGAGCGAGTGCCTTCTCCTCCTAGATTGCAGTGCAACGAACTTCTTCTCCTTGCTCCTTGCCAAAAACCGAGAGCTTCTTCTTGTAGGGATGGCCGGCCTCCAATGGGGGAACACTCACACTCAACTCACACTAATGTGTATACAAATCTCCTTTAATGTTTGCTTAAGTGTAAAATACAAGTAGGAAAGGGGGCATTTATACTAGTTTTGAAATAGACTGGAGGGTTAGGATTGATTGGATAGTTGTAGAATGGAGGGCTAGGATAGGAGTAGAAGTTGTAGCAACCACCCACACACACAAAATAACTACCCATGAACACATACCCACACTCGCCATCTCTCCAAACACAAACCGGCCCCAATCTAGTGTGCATTGCACACTACGTGCTTCGCACGTGCCACATAGTCCTCTATGTAGAAGTTTGTACAATTTTAATTAATCAAATTGTTCACATTTTATCTCTACATGACAAGTGTGACCATTTAATTGATTAATTAAATTGGTGGGCATCATAAATAGTGGGCTTAGGCTTGTGGGTCAAGACAACAAATTAATAATTAATTAAAGTGGGCTAAAATAATTAATTAGTGTTTTAGGCTTTTGGAAATAGACTTTTTAGAAAAATGAAGGAAAATAATTGTTCATACAAAATGAGATTTCATATAAAATAAACACATGAAGTTTGCACGTGCACAACACGTAAAACATAATATTTTTATAAAAATAAAATTTTAGGGTATTACAACACTCCCTCCTTAGAATAGTTCCGTCCCCGGAACTACAATTAAAGAGTGAGAAAACAAAACACAAGAAGAAAAATACAATCAAGCAAACAGCTCAGGATGATCCTTCATCATCCTCTCCTCAGATTCCCAAGTAGCCTCTTCAACCAATTGGTTTATCCAGA